>JAHQIW010004337.1:0-15240 GCA_019055375.1 Parelaphostrongylus tenuis | reverse complement strand
TGAATTTGTTGCAAAATTATGGAATGAAATTAATAAAGTTTCTGATATTTAACATGAACTTTATAGGAGCTTTCAAACCTTTCAGCCAAGATTAGAGCAAGTTAGAAACAGCACGATGCGAGGAATCAGAAAATGCTATTTGATGTCAGATTGTATTACAACAAACTGAGTAATCACGTTACGAATACGAATTTGTTGTAAAATTGTAGAATAGAATTTTGTAGGCTCTTTGAAACGTTTCAGCCAAGATTAGAGTCCCGATCGAAAGAGCTCGATGCAAGGTATCAAAAATTGCTATTGGATGTCAGATTGTTTTGGAACAGAGTGAGTAGTGGCGTTTACAAAGTGAATTTGCTGTACCATTATAGAATAAAATTAACAAAGCGTGTCATATTTAACATGAATTTTCTAGGCGCTTTCAAACCTTTAGCCAAGTTTAGAGCCCCGTTAGATTGTGCTTTATGCAAGTAATCAAAAAATGCTATTGGATGTCAGATTGTTTTGAAAGAGAGTGAGTAATGACGTTTAGAAAATGAATATGTTGCAAGATTATAGAATAAAATTAACAAAGCATGTAATATTTAACATGAATTTTCAAGGCGCTTTCAAAACTTTCAGCCAAGATTAGAGCCCCTTTAGAAAGAGCTCGATGCAAGCAATCAGAAAATGCTACTGGATGTCAGATTATTTTGGAAGACAGTGAGTAAAGGCGTTTACAATATGAATTTCTTGTGCCATTATGGAATAGATTTAACAAAGCATGTAATAATTCCCAAGACCGGTTGTCTATTAACCTCGGCCTGCTTCAGTATGATTCTTGATTTTCTTCTTTGAGCAGAACACGAGGTGTTACATTAAACTTTGATATAACACCTCGTGTTCTGCTTAAAGAAGAAAATCAAGAATCATACTGAAGCATGCCGAGGTTAATAGACAGTCGGTCTTGGGAATTGTTAGAAGAAGTACAAGCAAGATTCTTCCGACTGACAAAAGAAGCATTATCACTAAGGCAGAAAATTGTCTTAGCTCGACAATGTTTGAAGTTTCTCCGACGCTGCATACAACATCGAATCGTTCCGAACTTCATAAAACGAAAACGACTTCACGCGATATGTGGTGTACCAGAGGACAGCCATCGAATACTGGATATCGAAATGAAAGTGCTCCGCGCCTGTCTACGAAGCAAGCAGGACAATCTGTACGCTATGCTGAAGAAGTGTGCGGCGAAGGAATATTATTGTGATCAGTATTTGGAAGGCAACCTTTGGAGGAGAATTATTGGCTCTGAAGAAGGCGAACTGCCGAAACGTCAGCTATCGAATAAAGTTTAATGTAACACCTCGTGTTCTGCTCAAAGAAGAAAATCAAAAAGCATGTAATATTTAATATGAATTTTCTAGGCGCTTTGAAACCCTTCAGCAAGATTAGGGTCCCGATAGAAAGAACTCGACGCAAGGAATCAGAAAGTGCTGTCGGATGTTAGACTGTTTCAGAACAGACTAAGTAATGACGTATAGAATATGAATTTGTTGTACCACTATAGAATAAGATCAACAAAGCATTTAATGTTTAACATGAAATTGCTAGGCGCTTTCAAACCTTTCAGCCAAGATTGGATTCCCGTTAGAAAGTCTCAATGCAAGGAATCAGAAAATAATATTTCATGTGAGAATGTTTCAGAACGGACAAAGTAATGACGTTTAGAATATGAATTTGTTGTACCATTATGGAATAAAATTAACAAAGCATGTAATATTTAACATAAATTTCCTAGACGCTTTCAAACCTTCCATCCAAGATTAGAGCCCCGTTAGAAAGATCTTGATGCAGGGAATCAGAAAATGCTATTGGAAGTCAGACTGTTCCATAACAGACTGAGTAATGACGTTTAGAAAATGAGTTTTTTGTGAAATTACAGAATAAAATTAACAAGGCATATAATATTTAACATGAATTTTCTAGGCTCTTTGAAACCTTTCAGCCAGGATTAGAGCCTCGTTAGAAAGAGCTCGATGCAAGGAGGAATCAGAAAGTGCTATTGGATGTCAGATTGTATTGAAACAGAGTGAGTAATGGCTCTTACAATATGGATTTGTTTTACTGTTATAGAATAGAATCAACACAGCATAGAATATTTGAAATGAAATTTCTAGGCCGCTTTGAAATCTTTCAGCCAAGATTAGGGCCCCGTTAAAAAGTCTCGATGCAAGGCATCAGAGTGTGCCATTGAATGTCAGATTGTTCTGGAACAGAGTGAGTAATGGCGTTCACAATATGAGTTTGCTGTGAAATTACAGAATAAAATTTACAAAGCATGTCATATTTAACATGAATTTTCTAGGCGCTATCAAACATTTCAGCCAACATTAGAGACCCGTTAGAAAGTGCTCGATGCAAGGAACCAGAAAATGCTATAGGATGTCAGATGGTTTTGGAAGAGAGTGAGTAATGGCGTTTACAATATGGATTTGTTGTCCGATCATAGAATAGAATTAACAAAGCATGGAATGTTTAACATGAAATTTCTAGGCTCTTTGAAACCTTTCACCCAGGATCAGAGACCCGTTAGAAAGTCTCGATGCAATTAATCAGAAAATGCTATTTGATGTTAGATTGTTTTGAAATAGACTGAGTAATGACGTTTAGGAAATGAGTTTGTTGTAAAATTACAGAATAAAATTAACAAAGCATGTAATATTTAACATGAATTTTCTATGCGCTATCAAACCTTCCAGCAAAGATTAGAGCTCCGTTAGAAATAGTTTGATGCAAGTAATCAGAAATTGCTATTGGATGTCAGACTCTTTCAGAATAGACTCAGTAATGACGTTTAGAATATGAATTTGTCGTGAAATTATAGAATAAAATTAACAAAGTATGTAATATTTAACATGAATTTGCTAGACACTTTCAAACCTTTCATCCAAGATTAGAGCCCCGTTAGAAAGAGCTCGATACAACGAATTAGAGAATGCTATTGGATGTCAGACTGTTTCAGAACAGACTAAGTAATGACGTTTACAATATGAATTTGTTGTACCATTATAGAATAAAATTAGCAAAGTATGTAACATTTAACATGAATTTTCTAGGCGCTTTGAAGGTTTTCAGCCAGGATTAGAGTCCCGTTAGAAAGACCTAGATACAAGGAATCAGAAAGTGCTATTGGATGTCAGATTGTTGGAACAGAGTGAGTATTGACGTTTACAATATGGATTTGTTGTACCATCATAGAATAGAATTGATAAAGCATGGAATATTTAACATGAATTTTCTATGCCCTTCAAAACCTTTCAGCCAAGATTAGAGCCCCGTTAGAAAGACCTCGATGCAAGGAATCATTTGTGTTATTGGATTTCAGATTGTATTGGAACAGAGTAAGTAATAGCGTTTAAAATATGAATTTGTTGTAAAATTATAGAGTAGAATTAACATAGCATGGATATTTAACATGAAATTTCTAGGCGCTCTGAATCCTTTCAGCCAAAATGTAGCCCCGTTTGCGAGAGCTCGATGCAAGTATTCAGAAAATGCTATTGGATGTCAGACTCTTTCAGAATAGACTCAGTAATGACGTTTAGATTACGAATTTGTTGCAAATTATAGAATAAAATTAACAAGAGCATTTAATATTCAAGATAAATTTTCTAAGCGCTTTGAAACCTTTCAGCGAAGATTGGAGCCCCGTTAGAAAGAGTTCGATGCAAGGAACCAGAAAATGCTATTATATGTCAGACTCTTTCATAATAGACTAAGTAATGACGTTTAGAACATGAATTCGTTGTGAAATCATGGAATAAAATTAGCAAAGCATGGAATACTTAACATGAAATTTCTAGGCGCTTTGAAGCCTTTTAGCCAAGATTAGAGCCGCGTTAGAAAGAGCTCGATGCTAGGAAGCAGAATATGCTATTGGATGTCAGATTGCTTTAAAACAAACTGAGTAATGACGTTTAGAAAATGAATTTGTTGTAAAATTACAGGATAGAATTAACAAAGCATGTAATATTCAACACTAGTTTTCTAGGCGCTTTCAAACCTTTCCGCCAAGTTTAGAGCCCTTTAGAAAGAGCTCGATGCAAGGAATCAGAAAATGCTATTAGATGTCAGGCTGTTTCAGAACAGGCTAATGACGTTTAGAATATGAATTTGTTTCAAGATTATAGAATAAATTTAACAAAGCATATAATGTTTAACATGCATTCATGCATAACGTGCTATCATAGAAAAAAAGCAGACTTATAACTATTTCACCTCTTTCTTGGCTGTAATGAGGAATATCGCCTGGTCGTCGTCGTGGAATCTACAACGAGATGTCGCTTTCCTCGAGACAAAACCGCTTGAAGGCAACGAAGTGCCATGTACAAGCCACTACCTGTCTGATCTCAAAAGACTGTTTCGAGGCCTATGCTTGTTCAACCTAATTTGCATGATTCTAACGTGAAGTAAAATTTATTACAAATATTATAAGCTGAGAATTGGAAAAGATCACGGGCTACTTTTAAACGGACTATGATAGATTTAACGCAGTCTAACTGCGTAGCCCTACGTAGACACGGAAATAAACTTCATTGTAGGTATATTGATCATTTCATCAAAACGTGTGCAAGCGAAATGGAATTGTCAATGGAAATAATGAATTCTCTACAGAATCCATACTTAGTTACCACAGTATCTCCAAACATCAGTGCACTAATTCAGCTAACATCCTTTGAGCCTCTATATGGCTTTGCAATTATTAATGTTCTACTCAGATGCACGCCATTCAAGGTTTCAATCGCTGACGGTGCACTTTCCTCATGTTGGACGTAAACGAGTGCGTTTCGTTGAGAATTCTTGAGCTTATCAACCAGTATCAATTTGGCGGGATTGAGAAGATGAGGGACTGTGCTCGGCTCAGATCAAATAATCAATTGGAGCTATGCTGTTTTACGGGCCACCTACGTGTGATAGCGTGACGGACGTGCGTGCCATCACCCTACCGTACTTGGTTCGACCCTGCGGATTGTCCCGCATTGTCCTGCTGCTGTCGCATTGAATCACTCCACGTCGGCTAGATTCTCTATCGCTCTAAACTTTATTCAGATACTTTGGAAGTGTGCGTCTTCGTCACCCGTTTATCGATTGTTCTTACAAGAATTTCTCTAACTGCTTCGTGTTGTTGTGCCTCCACAGATCCAGAGTATTTCTTCGAGGTATTGTAATTTGGAACGTAGTGAGCGCAAAGTCAGATCATCTGCAAATATGTTTGCCGTGAATTTTTCAGAACACTAACTCACTGTCGTTTTTCTTGCTCTTTCTCGAATTCCTGTCTCATCTTGATAATTTATCGGATAACTTGCATAGCGGAGAACAAAAACTACTCAAGATAATTTTTGCATTATTCGAAGATTGCTTGCCTACTTCACAGATGTTACATCAAGAGCATAGCAATTTACTGTCGTTCCAAAGTCCCACTTCACGTGAAACTTTTGTGAGTCTAGAATGCCACTGTAATTTGGTTGACATTTATTGATGAAATGACATCGCTTCAGACCTGCGAACAGAGGTTATAATGGCAAACTCTCTAACACCTGAGTCATTATGCGACCTGTGAGAGAAACGAAAACGAGTCGTCATTTCTGTTATTCATCGGCTGCGTTTTTCCATTATTACTATGCTGGTTGCACGAAATGCATATAGAAGTATTGAGGAAGTCTTGCAGAATCAGAGCCTGTCATTAATTTAGTAACTTGCAAGACGGTGAAAAAAATCCTCAATTAAAAGACAAAATTTGCACCTCGCATGTGTAACGCATAGGCGCCACTGATCGACCGCCGTGTAGATAACACGGCAGCCCCCTGCGCTCCATCCCCTCAACCTCGTAGATTAACCAATTAACACATGTGCGCTTATGTGAATTTGATCCTATTTTTTTCTCCACACTTCAGTGAAAAGGTGTTCCCAAACAATAGGCACATCGCTGGTATCACTGAATTTTACGCTATCCAGTGATTACTACTAGTTTCAAGGAAGAGCCCTGCCCTGCACGAAAAGCACGAGTTTGAAGCATAAACAATTTCTCTCTGCTGTGGCGTTACCAAGAGGGCATTCATACCAACAAAGCACAGTCCACAATATACAGTAATGACAACGTTACCAAGATATAAGCCCAGTAATGACATGTGACGCGATGTAAAGATTTCTGATAACGGAGATGTTGGCTTATGTGTATGATCTTTCTAATTCCATATCTATAGACGATTTAGAGGAGTTACCCATTGCATAGAATAGTATGCAAGTAGGCCAAATACACGAAAACAGGAACAGTAACGGACTATGATCAGGATGCTGTAATAAGCGGAAAACGGTAGACTGAATGACCGCTCTCCAAGTGGAGAGTCACTGTCGCTGTGAATGTGACTCTTTGCGAACCATCCTGCACGTTGAAGCTTATCAGTGCTGACAAGAGCAGACTGGCGAGGCGAAAAACACTGGCTATCTGATAGATGAAAACGCGAACCGACTGCCATGACTGTAGCTGTGCTGGGTCTGCGACTAGATATTAAGCCTTCTCATAAGTTTTCTCGTATAGTAATAAACACCTAATTTAAATGGCTTATTGGTAGTCATTCGACAGCCCGAACATCGTCAATTTCAATGCTAAAGCTACTTTTTGGAACGATCGATATGAAACGCAGTAAAAAAAAGTCTTCTCCACAAGTTTTATGCACAAAGTCGAGAATATTGATCAAGAGATTTCCTCCCTTTTGGGAAAATTTTAAGGGTTTTTCTAATAAGAAATGTAGTGAGGAATTTGCTCTATCGTTTTATAGGTAAAAATTAAATTTTTGGTTTCACATTGCCAAATAGGCGTGCCATATTCATGCGATGGGCTCTTTACATCGAATGTAAATAATTTTCTTGAGAGATCTTACTTGCCGAGTGACTACCGTAATTCATATGTATTATTAGCTCGATGTTCATTGCTCTAGTGCCAGATTCTATTAGAGCACTCAGTGATATGATAGTCATGAGTAAGTGAATTAGGGTAGCAGTTTATTTGAGATTATGACTAATATAGGAGAGCAGTTTTCAATTTGCATTCCAGCTGACTGATGCAGATGAAGTCGAATGTATGACGCGTCTCTCAGAGAAGGATCAATGCCATGAGCTCCCAGAACATCATGTCGTAATTTGTCAATTTCACAGCACATTATAGTGATATAAATACTAAAGACTGACTTCATCTAAACCTCGGCATGTTGAAAATGTAAAACTGTCAAACAGAGAAGGGAAGTTTTAGAACTAATCTTCATTCAGAATTTCACAAGGTTGGTATCTCTTTCCCGATCGATTATATTTCTTTCCGGTCGCTGGGTTGTCATGGTTGCTTGTGGCTGACAGTTTGGCAATTTCGCGTTCTTCAGAGCCTAAACGTATTTTTCATTGTAACGTTACTTATATTAGTATGTACTGAGAGAAAATAAAAATTTGAGGCATTAATAAGCGACAATTGATTTAGGAAAAGCCACTCACAGTGCAATCCAGTCTGGGGACTACCTACTTTGTTAGCGCAGGTCCTCTCCCCATTTCACTAGGTCAAATTAGCGATAGGTGTCAGCTGATACCTAAACTAGAAAATCAGCCTGAGATAAGGTGCCTTGTGAGTGGTGATGTTAAGGCGCTCTCATTGTTCAATTGCGGGTTTCTGAGATTTACCGAAAAGCTTCAAGGATTTTCACGCCGATGCTTTTGATTCGTGCCCTAAGATTTTAACTACTACCTCAAAGTCGCCATCATGGTGCTTTTGTTTCCTGTGTGCACCTAGAGTGTAGCAACGGTTCCAAGAGCTGTTGCTACTTTTATGAGCAAGTCGGGTGGGAGCTCGAGCATAAGAACGTAATGTGCTCCAAAGCAAATGGTCCTTAAAAGGGCGCAGCACGGCTGATACGGTATTGCCATCAAGGCTCAGGACATTTCGTAATCTATCCGCTCCTTGAGCGGTCGCTGTCGTCACTCGTCTGTTGCGCTCTTATTGCTTCACTTCTTGTCGTTCTATTTATATATGTTCTTGTCACATCACTCGCTGGTAAAGCTCATCACTTTGTAAGCGAAGCTTACGACTTCGGCGGTGGACCACATCCTGTGGGTTCTCTTTGGCCCGCCACCAAGGATGGGTTCTAGTCCAAGCATGTAGTCTCCGAGAATCATTCCGACGTTTATAATCACCCATTAGCTCCCACCCTCGGTGTTTAGCTCTTGCTCAGGGCAAGCAGAACTGCATCCCGAGGTCCGTCGCCTAGTCAAGCCCCGCAGTCCTAGTCATTCGCACTCATCAGTCTCTTGCTATCGCTATATAATTCTATATCGGCATGATGTACCTATTGTTGGCATATCGCCATTGTGATGATATATATATATATATATTTATATAATTT
Organism: Parelaphostrongylus tenuis; assembly: GCA_019055375.1. NCBI lineage: Eukaryota > Metazoa > Nematoda > Chromadorea > Rhabditida > Metastrongylidae > Parelaphostrongylus > Parelaphostrongylus tenuis. Next base: position 6,820 of record JAHQIW010004337.1, on the reverse strand, counting down.
CAGGTAGTTGTCTACAAGGACTCTATCATTGTTGCCCAGTACCACTACATTATTGCTGTGTGTATCGACCATATGAGGACCCACTGGGCTACTCCTGTACGCGATAGGGAAAAATGGAAGAGTTGCTGGTACCCGCTCGAGTCACTCGACGATCAACGGGACGGCAGGTGATACAGGTGATATCGACTATAACGCGGCTGCCTAGTAAACCAATCATCTATCGTGTCGAACCCATTGCGGACCGATAGTGACAATCAATCAAATCATCAATCAATCCACACAAAAGTCCGACCCCACCAAGAGGTCGGACGATAGGAGATACTCAGCAGAAAACCTCCTGCATCATATAAGTGCGCGAGGTCCTTTTGGTCCTGCGCCACATACAGGTCTATTTGGATCTTTCTTTGATTTTCAGTCTAGGTGTTCTCCTATGCGGATGTGAAGTGGTCTGCCTGTTTCGCCAATGTATTCGTGACCACATGTCTCACAAGAGATAAGGTATATTGTACCTACGCTCATGCAGTCGCCTTCTCTACCGTTTGGACAGATAATGCAGTCCTTTGTATTACATAGACAGTTATACAAGCGGTTTCAGACTGATTGAAGGCGTAGTTTCTTAGAAGGAATTTCTACAATTTCTACAGAATCTTCTAGACCACTGTTTTTTGGGTATTTTTCAACAGTCGCGCTTACTTCGTCTGTTATAAAAGGTAGTATAAGAGACACCTTACCATTTGGGTGTGAAACCCTGTTATTCTCATTGCGAGGCTTTTTGCTCCTTTTTGGCCTACCGTTAGCTGATATTTTGTCTTTGTACCCATTAGAAATGACTATTTCCCGCGCTAAGTTTATTGATTCCCTTCTTTTATCGTCTCCTGTGCAAGCACTTACAGTAGTTCGATACATATTTCGGATAAGTGCTTTTTAGATAAGTGAAGGATGAAAAGAACGGTAGTGCGCTAAGATGTTTTGTTACTAGGCTTGCGATATCATTTTGTGCTGTAACCACTTCACTGAGTTGAACTTGAACGTTCAAGAAGGAAAGCCAGTTCTCTGCATTATGTTGTTCTCGCATCAATTCAATAAACTCTGACTGTCCGTTCAGAAGTCCAATGCATTTATCCATCTCCTCTAGTGTAGAGCAGATGGCAAAACAATCGTCTATATATCGGCAGTGGAGTATTGGATGCCGATGAAGAGCTGGAGTTTCCACTTTTGGCATGAAAGTGATGGCTAAGCTGGGAAGCTGGGTGCTGGTCCTCGCCCCATTACCAACCCTCTAATTTGTGCACAATATTTTCTCGACCACCTAAATATATATAAGATATGAATACGAATTAACCTATGTGCAAGTATACAGAGGAGCTGCCGCGATTCTCGGGAAGGAAACAAATTAGTCGCCAAAGAATTTTCCTATAAATTTGTGTGTAAAAGAACGCTCGTTTGACGACACCTGAAGCAGCACCATCGGTGTGACTAATATCAGCTTATTCTTGACGACCGAAGTGTTTTGGAGACGTTTTAAGCACTGCGAATTGGAATTTGAATTTCAGACTAAAATATGAGAAATGCAGCGATTCAAAGCTACATGAAAAATCTATGCAAACAATTGAACTGTACTACCATACAATGCTAGCGCTGCTGTGCATTGGCAACCCCATATGTTATCAAATGCAGAAGCAATAATGAGAAATTCTGCTAATGAAAAGTAGCAATATCACCAGAGCGATGTTTCATTAAGAACAAAAAGTGCATATTCTTAGTGACAGACCAAATCATGCATAGAAGCCGTTGGAACACCGCCTGAAGTGGGAGCTTTGATGCGAAGTCATTAAAAACTCAACAAGTAGTAAAATCTTATCAATACTTGCTATAAACATAATGAAAAGGAGATACGCGAGCGATCTTCTGCCATTTAACTTAGGACAACAAGCAACCACTACTAAAATCAATAAGCATCAACACCAAAGTGTTAAACAGATGCATGATTCTTCACGAAGTACGTTAAATATTAGAAAGACACAGATTACTGAATCACATTCAGCCTTATCCGGGTGGCAATTCAAGCTGTCGTTCATCACAAACATGGAAATGAAGATGAAAAAACGCTCTGACATCCATCTGGTTCCCTGTTTCCGACGACACGCTATCAGAGATCACCAGCTACCTATAATACGAATAATGATTTGTTGCTGCTTTATGATGCTTCGTATTCTAATATCCAATTATCACGCCTGTAGACCAATATGGCAGCTCGTGCTCAGAGGTTTATACGTACATTACAGTCAACAGTACGTGCATAGTTTCTTTTTTGATCTCTGCTGTTTCTTCCCTACAAGTCAAGAAAAACACGGTGATAAAGCGGCAAATTCAAAGAGACAGCTGTAGTTGTGTTAAATTATACCTGGCGGCTGTTGTCACAGGCTTTTTTAGAAGACCGCAGTTTTTGTAACAATTTTAAGGAGAAATCTCATACCCCATTGCAGCATTTTAATGTATATGGTACTCATAAATCTCCTTGTTCTCGTATTACCGCCATCGGTCCTTCGTAATATTAGAACTTCCGTAGGAATTGCGAAGTTCATTACAGTCAAAACCTACTGTACCTTCTAGCTCTTCTAACATAGCTATTCATCTCTTCAGGAAATTGAGAATTGTACCGGTACTTTTACAGTGACATCATGATTAGCTATGATTCAGAATAATTTTAGCAGTACAAAAGGCTTCAGCGAAAACCCATCTCAATTTATACACCATGGCATGTACAAAATATCGGAAAAAGAATAAAATCTAAAAGCAGTAATCAAGACACGCCCTACCGTCCCCGTGTATGATTTTCGTAGAATCTATTTTCAAACAGTCTTTCTAGGTGGTGATTTTTTCCAGGAGCTGATGAGCGGATTTTCTCCGCTTCTAGAAAATTTGCTCCCCATGTGGACTCGAAACACGATAATGTGGACAGTTCTAGCAAAAAATCAGTTAAAATATCTTGTCATTCTCAATAAACTCTACGAAGAAATTTTGTTTATATTATGTTTAGATCACTGATTGGAAGGATATTTAGTGAAGGTATGGTGCTCAAGATGCTCATTGATTTTGAATACTTGTAGTGTCCACCAGTCAGCAAATAGTTTAACGTTTAAATCGCGGTGTTCTTCATAAATTTGTTACACTGTAATAACTTTTTCAGACTAACCGTAATACATAGAACACCAAAAAATATTCCAGAGATCATCTAGAATCGAATAATATAGAAAATAAGCTACTTTTCTGTATTCCGCACCATGTGCCGATCCTTTGAGAAAAAGAATTTTTTGATTCTCCAAAGAAGTAGATATTCATTACCGTTAAACACGAGATTTTGACGATATACTTGATTTCTCAGATGGCCTTTCCAAAGGTGTAGGAAAAAAACTGCATTACGTTTTACGCCCAGGTACCGTTCGCTGGACAAAACTGTTTCGGATCATTTTGCTTATCTAGCAAGAATTAATTATATAGCGTGTAATTTCCTAGACAAATACTTTCCAGCAAACTACTGGTAGTCATTTAAAAGCTTAAAACTCAAAGATATCAGAAATTTCATTTTTCTAAAAAAGCCAGTTACCGAGCTTCAGTAATCGCAATGCCGCGTGGAGTCAAACTACATCCCACAACTCTCTTCAGCAGTCAACAACAAAACCTATGGAACGCCACCGCCAGGCTATACTCGAAACTACAAGTAGACTCACTCAATTAATATTCTACGACGTTCAAAAAGAAAGCGAAAAAACGAAGTGAATGCTGGAAGATTCGGGATCCGCAAACTTAAGGAACACTGTCAAGACGGATCAAATAAAGTGTCTAAAAAATTCACAATAAATTCATGTTTTGCATACGCAGCGCGCTTTTCGTCTATTATCACGTTTGCATTTGCTGGGAAAAGCTTCTTTTTTGAACTAAAAAATCACAGAATAATGCTAATCTCGAAAATATCAAAACATGAGTGTTTTTGGAAGCTTTCCAGCAACTGAACTGGATTTCACAAGTGTTGCCCGTTTTCCTGCGTTATCGCGCGTATTATTCACAGAACAGAGTTCTTTCTTTAAAGTGCTACTGCCTTTGAAAGAACGTGGATCGCGGAATATTCAAGAATGTTCTTGGTTTTTAAAAAGGTTTTTTGCAGGTAACATTCAAAATGAAATTGCATTTCTCACGCGTCGCGAGCTATCGCGAGGATTTCTGCAATTTTTTCTAAAATTTGCATCACATCGTTAGCTTTTTGTGCCCCCGTTGTAAGGAAACTTTACTCTACCTCCCAAAGCATAGGCTTTCTACTTTCATTGTAACTATTAGAGCGAACTGTTTAGAAGAGATCAAAATAAGATAGATTTCATCCTAAGGACGACTCGAAGGCCTTGTGGTGCCCACCATGTACAATTATTCGATAGATGACCGAAAGAGGATCAAAACTCGTGGGAGAGCAAGAGACGACGGCGAGTCAGTGCTCCAACTAATTTACGGAAAATATCGTTTAGGACGTGCTAGCTTTGCAGCCACTACGCTCTAAAATACGACATCTCGATAATTACTTTGTATCTGTGGAAGCACAACAACACGGAGCAATTAGAGAAATTCTTGTAAGAACAATTTGTAAACGGGTGATGGCAACGTGCACTCCAAAGTAATGAATGAATTCAAGACCGTTAGAGACGAGAGGCAACCAATACCAAACATGAAGCTATTCAACATGACAGCAACATGTCAAGGCGTGGTAATGCGCAGGGACGGAACGAGTACGGTAGAGAGATGTCACATCTGTCACCTCTGTCACGTCTGTCACGTCTGTCACGTCATCATACGTGAGTGCTCGCCCTGCGGCATGGCTCCGATCGATTATTTAATCTGAGCCGAGCACACCTCTCCCTCTCCCCTCTTTCAAAGACCAGCCCCCCTCCCCCGTTGCGGTTGGTCTCCTAGTAACAACGGACAACCCATGGACAAAGTACAAAACGGTAAGTGTTTGAAGAGAAGAATTTTTTTTTATGCAAACGTGAGTCTCTGTATCAAGCTTTTCTCTCTATACTAATGTCATGAAAGTGCTTTACTGAGTGCATTGCACTCCATAATAAACTTTTCAGAGTCTGAAATGAAAGCGAAGCGTGAAGAAGCGACGTTAGGTCAGTCCCTTACAGGTTGAATAGAACCTCGTATGAGGTCACCAAGGGCTCCTCCCGCGCATTTAAACCATGTGCAGACGTTCAAGACCCTGAGGTATGGCTTATACTGATCACATAATATTTTGTTGGCAAGAAAATTCTCGGAATTTTTTGTTTTTGTAGAATTGCATCTCTCTTTTCTCAGCAAATAAAACCGATAGGTGATTAACTAAAGTATTCACCTTCAACTTCATTCACTTCCTACCACTTTTTCGACAGTTTAGTTGTTCCGCGACGGTAATAATTTGTATCGAAAATTGTAGAAGGGAGTAGTCAACTATGGCGAGGTCTTAGTTGCGTCTAAAACGGCTTTTCTATCAATTTCCTATAGGCGACCAGCTCCTTACTAGTGCATCAGTCCTCTATTCATGTGTAAGAGTCATACATCGAACTAACAGCAAGATGCTGCTCCAAGCCCTAGTGAAAGTAAAAGGTTCAAATGCATGAACATAATCAGAGAAAACGAAAACCCTGGAAATCTCTCGCCAATTCAAAAAATTTATCAAGAAATACTTTTTGCTCCAAGAAAATACATAAGTTGATAGTAATGGGCTAGAACAGAAAACTCTGTCCAAAAATGAAGTCGGAAATGGCTTGTTTGACCTGACCGGTAAGAGGCATCAATTGTCCACCAAATCAATCGAAAGTCTGATGGTGTAACGTAACGTAACGTAAGGTGAGGAAGCCGAAGGCTACGAAGCGTCATTGATCGAACACTTGATGATAATCTTTGCGGTGAACAAACGTTGAGAAGAAGAGCGCTGAAAAATTTGTATGTTCACGAGCGTCCAATTTGTGGAAGCCCAGTTTCAGAGGCAGGAAAAAATTGGGGAAAAAGTTTTTGAGAATTAAATGACTCAATAGAGAAAATCAGTCTGCTAATGCTTGAAGATAAATACGAGTTCCATTGAAAATCAAGCATATCCATATTCATATTAATGATATTCATAAACAATGCATATTATTTGTCGTTCGTCGTCCATGCGTTCTATGAACAGAACCCTTGATCGGTAAACGAAGCAGCCATGTAAACTGAATTATATTTTCATAAACAGTTGTGACAAAACTATAAAAAAGCATAATTTCGTCCTGCTCAACAACTAGCACATTAGCACACTGTCATGACTAGAACGTTCGCCTTTTCCGAATCTCCTAACTCAGCATTTTCACATCTGTCACATTCAAATGCTGGGTCAGCGATATCTCTGACTGGTAATGTGCGCCAAACTCAACCACAAGCGGCTGTGAAAATGTCAACCTCGTAAAATATTATGTAAAAGACTTTGTGACATCGACCATGCAAATCCATATACTCGAGGTTGAAGTCACGCCTTTGATCATAAATTGTCTAGCAACCCTACTACGCCTCTACTTATTCCTAAAATGAGGGTTGTTTTATCCCAAAGACGACGTCAAAAGAGCGCATTCAACACCTGAGTAGACATCTGAATGAGCCGAAATCGTCTCCACAGCTGCTACGATATTGGACGCTATGATTACATCATGCAAACATCCTTGTGGGAAAGATCTTATAATTGATTGTCACTACTTCATGGCATAATAAAGTTCTGTTGCTAAGAATTGGTTTGCACATAATACAGGGTTATGTCGAGTTGATTCGA
>JAHQIW010004336.1:0-131842 GCA_019055375.1 Parelaphostrongylus tenuis | reverse complement strand
GACATCACCTTTTACATTCAGCAGTCTGGTGACTGAAATGTGGAAAGCAAAATTCTCTAGGATGAGAATACTGACAAATTACACATCGTTTGGGACAAAAATCTATGACATTTCTAAAAAATGAACATCGCCCACATTACTTTATTTTTAGTTTTAACCACATCGGCAACAATGCATACGTATACCATCAATGAGTGAAAAGGACTAATAGATCTCTAGACACTGAAACGGTACAATTCTTCAATACTAGTAATATCTTATACTGAATATTGAACAGAACCATCAATGAAATGCCGCAGTAAATTCCATTTATATCGTTAGAAGTACAAAATTTGAACCAATGGCAAAACCGTGGTACTAAAAAATTCAAAACCGGATACAATTTGATTGGTTGGATTTACTTTTGAAATAGTTAAGTTATAGCACTTGCATTAAGGGAAGAAATAAAAAATCTCTACTTCCGTGGAATTAGGCCGAACTGTTTCGGCCGAAGCAACGTTTCGGACGAGACGTTTTTCTCAAGCTCATCAAGTTCCTTCAAGACATCTGCCATATCGCTAAAATAAAGAGATTTTACTATTCTAATGTCATTATGAACTTGACAAACATTGCGTTGAAGACTGTGAATAAGGGGGTATGGTTTACATATTCTGGTATTTTAAAATTTCAAGGGTCATGATTTCTTGATGATTTGCCCTTTTTTTTCTGATCAGACAATGGTAAGATGACCGACTGGTCTATTCAAAATGCTCATCGTAGTCGTTGACAATCTCAGGAAACATTGACAGGCAACCGTGGAGAGCTGTTGCACTTTACTACATCTGTGGCACAGAGCTGTGGCACTTTACTACATCTTCTCAGTGGTTTTAATCCTCACTGTGCGGATCCCAGTACTTCTAGAATCCAGTCGCTTTCCTCTACTTCTTGACCGTCGTAAAATACTGATTGAGCACGTCTCCTTGCAATATTGGCTGTCCTGGATGTGGTGTTCCACAAAGCGTTCGTTGTCGACTGCCGGAGAGGTCTGCCCGGAAGCGCAGCGATGAGTATCATAATCACTCGGCCACGGCACCATTAAATCCCTTCTTCCTTTCAATTTCTTTGATTTTGTCGAGAGTTAAATGGCTTTCATCTGACCTGCGATGTACGCATAGTTCCCAGTGCGATCGGCGCTGTTCCACTAACTCTACCTTTGTCCCTTTCTACGTGGTTGGCTAATTGCTTTAGGGGATGAACGCACCGACTTGCTAAATCAATAAGTCTTTCGTGAATATTGAGTAAATTATTCGTTTAATTCGAATGTAGAAAACGCTGTTCTACATCGCTGGGAGACCTTAAGCTTGATTTAGATTTTGAGTACTTCTTTGTTTGAAGGAAATTCTTTGCAGCATTGTTACTTCCGAATTTAAACTAACAAAAAATAAGATCTATTGTCATAAAGGTATATTTGCTAGGTAAATGTACAAAGTTATAGCTTATGAGTGTATGAAAAAAGAGAAAGGAACAAAACAAACGGGAAAAAAAATTTCGCATAAGACTAACAGGTAACATACTCTCGATAATTCATACCTCTCTTTTTTGCCAGGGGCCGTCTTTAGTTCGATGTAATACTTAATTTTTGGCTCTGTTCCCGACGCACGAAGGGTGGCGACGCTTCCGTTGGCCAGATTGAACGTGATCATTTCAGAAGACGTCGAAAGCGGGAGCACCTAGTTGTTTTGAGTGTTCATGGTGAATACAGCACATAAAACTGATAAATTTCTTTGTGTTCAATCAGTCAGGGAAAAAACTAGGAAAATTATATGAAAAAGTAAAGGATACGATTGAACTCATCGATCACTTTAGCGAATTCTACTGAAGTACACAATCAAATATCTTTCTCTGTAAACTTGTTGACGTACAGTGGCGGTGATCGAATTAACAAACGAACTGCCTTACAGAAACAGGAATAAAAAAACTCACGGGTTTATTTCCCGGCTGTGAGTTGTCGTATCCAATTGTCAGGTCTCGTACTGTCTTCACAGCTTGTGAACCAATCTTTTCGGGAAACTAAAACGATTCACGGCAATTAAAGTTAGGTTCACCCAACAGAAACTTTATTGTGGTTGTCTAAATAAGACGCTGTGTATTGTAGTAGTTCTCACGCACTCCTACACTCCGTGACACCGGACCTCAGTTTACTAATTAATTCAGATCATGCACTAGTTATTTTCAGAAGTAGCACCTTTTTTTTGGGAGGAGAGGGTTTACTACATTTCAACAAAGCTTGTTCTGTAATATCACTAGTTTGATCCCGTCTCGGGCCAACCAAGCCCCCTGCTCTTTCATCATCGACAGTAGAACAATGGTGATCATGCGTGATAGAAGAACTGTGAACGCTTTGGAAGGTATCCTAGAAAATCAATGGAGAGGACACGTAGACCGGCATTCAATTACATTCAGAGAGAAAGCAAAATTGCAAAGTACATTACCGAACCCACATGCAAAATGGAAGATAAAACATGGATGAATGGCGCGCGAAAATCAACACAATAAAGCAAGGAGATGGAATAAAACATAAGAAGACGCGTCATATAAGAAATGAAAAAAATCTCGCAGTTGCACTACTAATTTTTTGAACACCGAACATGCTTTCAGCAATTCATGTGTTTTGATATTATCACTTTTCCAATAAAATTTCTAAAGATATAATGAAAAATTCTTGAGTAGAACTAGTGTTTTCGGATGCGAGGCATTAATTCACAGATATGAATTTTTCTTATGAACTGGGCTAAGAATCTTGCGCGAATAAGTCGATGGCCTGACTCAGTGAATAATTTTGGGACAATACAATATCGCTTAGAAGAAACATTCTATTTACTGTGATGTGGTCTGTTTTGTTATAATATTCTACTCTGACTGGAAAATTACCACAATCAGTGTCGAGAATGGGGTTTCTGGAAATCTGAGTTACCTACTGCTCTTGGTCATCATAATAAACTCAGACAGCTCTCACCTGCTCGTTATTCTATTCCATGGGTTCTAATATGCTGTTATTCTAGGTCCAATTTTCGCGCTGAATTTCTAGTGATGTTCTCAAAGGCTGTATGGTCATCTCCAAAAACTTTTTGAACTCTTTCTAGAACGCTTTGACTTCGTCTTCATCTCAGCTTGGGTATGTAGACGAGGAAAATGGTTGAAAGTGGTGTCGACCTAATCCTCTTCAACCACCAGTGTCGTCCAGTTCGTGTTCATGAGTTGCTCTAGTGAATCGAGGTTCATAGCTGAACTCGTGCTGATGCTGTCCATCAGCGTTGCCGACTCTTCTGTCAGCAAGTGGTTCGAATAACTGTTCTTCCCGGTGTCATGGACAGCGTGAAAGGAGTGGTTTTGTCGTCTCAGACCAGGCCGATGACGTCGTAGCTCCTTTCGTTTCCTCCTTAATAAGGTCCTCCTAGACGACTGCACGCTAGTGAAGGTGCACTATAGGAGTAGGTCGTCACCCCGGTCGTACAAAATTAAGCAGCTTAGAATGGCCCTGAGATTTTAGCATTCACTTCGTTCTCGTCCTAACCGACGTTGCTCTATCGTGGGCTTTTCCGAAATCACAGGAATAGGACGCAGATTTTTCAGTGCGTTTGCTTTCGATATTTTCCTATGGCCTGCTGCGCTCTGAACGTGGTGCTGGATACTCATTAAAAGTTTGGCGAGATTCCCAAGTGTACAAAGGAGATATAAGGTTGTCACTTTTCACTCCCTTAGCACTCCTAGTTTCACACCCATCTGGAGTTATATCAAAAACCTAGTCGCTAAAGATGAGATACCACTTGACGTTATTGAATACGCAGCTGAAAGATCAGTGCCAGGAGCATCCCGTATCTCGCAAATGCGAAAACGGATACAAAGTTTTGGCTTTCAATGACCAAGAATCTACAAATGAACGAGAGTCGTTCCAATCGGATTCCTCGGAACATCAACGGAGACCCCAGAGACTGCCGACTTGATGGTCAGATTTTTTTCACGAAAACCTATAAGTAAGATTCGATACTCGGTAAATCTCTAAAGCAAGGAATCCTCTTGGACAACTTTTGCACAAGAAAGGGAGGAGTGGCAAGGTTTACTAGTGCCCGCTTGAGTCACTCGATGATCAACGGGACGGAAGATGTAATAGATACTTAGTTCCATCAATCATCAATCAAGGTAATCACCATCCCACAAATCTAGCAAGTTGAGGTTGACCAGAATATTGAATTTGTTTTTAGAACTTCTATCTTTATCTCGCCACATCAACCAACCTTGAGGTCTTTCCTTAGTGAGTTAAACAATTCCTTGGTTACTGATGGATTCGGCACGAACCAGTATGACGACTTAACTATGTGGAATCCATATCTATAATCGTATTCACATTTACTTATTGAAAAAGACATGTAAAACTGATAGAGATATTTTTGAGACTTTTTAACGTCCCGAGAAGTTATGAGTTACCTCTCGCATGTAAGAAACCATTGATGAATGTTAGGCTCTCAAGAAATCCAATTTGATGAGCACTCGATGACATAAATATACAAAAAAAAAAATAATTAGCAAGCGTTGTGGGTGATGGATGAAAAGAAAAAAATTCGAATGAAAGAAGTGCTGGATTCACGCCGACTGTGAGATTGGGTCATTTAGAAAAAAGAGATTAGTCTTTAACTCTACTCTAGAAAACTGTTGCCTTTCAGGGTAATCATCTTCCTCAAGGCTTGTAGATGAGAATGTCATCAGATAAAATACTAGGACCAGCGAACTGTCTTAAACTATTCGAGCACCTTTCTGATTGACTGTTTCTAAGATCTTGCAAAAACCAATAAGGTCTGGTAGCATGTTTTAAGCCTTTCATATTTCTAGTAAGGTAGCTCTAATGTTAGACGTATGTTTGGATTTATTCTCGCAAACCTCATCGGTTGCACATGTCAATCGGTTCATACGTTTCCCTACAACTAAAGTTAGCGGCCAAAACAAGTTTCACTGCAACCGTTCCCCTGCAACTATTATGCAACCAGATTATATTGTTTTCAGGGAGGTTTTGAGAAACAATCGATTGTAAATCGCTGCAATGTAGAGTGATCTTTTCACTTGACGTGCAAAGTAGGATGTTCTGTGCCGCTACCTTTAGTTGTAAAGAAACGGATGAACCGAATGGCACGTGCTGCTGATGAGGTTTGCGAGAATAAACCAAAACGTAGGCTAGCACTAAAGATGTTATAAAGCCTGTAAGGCTTAAAATACGCCATAACATTGTATTCAAGCGCCAGTGTAAGCGATCGTCAGCGTTCACCTTCACTGTGACTTAATATCGAAGTGTTACTTAACTTAGAAATACCTCACTCTAGTAACAATAATTTCTATACACTAAGTTCTACTCTATTTCAAAAATTCCTTGAGATAATAAAAATCGAGACTTTGTGCCAGCATATAGCCATTCATGAAGCTCATTAACAATTAGTTGCCTGTACTATTCCGTATATATCTCTCCATCAACAACTCATTTTATAGCATTAACTCAACCGTACTTATGGTAAATTTCAAATAGCTGGCTCAGTAAGTTCCTTCCTTGCGTGTGTAACCATGCAGCCATCTCAGCGTACATTCCAGCAGAGCTTACGCCGTCCTGAAAGATGATTTACACCAATATTCTAGGTAACTGAATTTAATAGTAAAATATAACAAAATTTTACTACATAGAAGCCGAAAAAACTGAGGTACAAACTCAAATAAGATTTCGTTTTAGCAAAATTTTTCAAAAGTTGGCCAATTACTGCTTTGCGAAAAAATATAAAACACCTCCAAGATGAATAAATTCACTTCTCGATGATCATCGTGGCTGTAGTTCAAGTTCACGTGCTGTGCTAACAGCCAAGTTCATGAATTTAGCCCCCTACCCTAAAATTTGTTCTAGCTACTAATCTACTCTCTGCTATTATCCATTCTTCTAGTTTTTTTTTGAAATTGTGGGGTATTTTCGACCAACTAGAAGATATGATATAAAGGATGGGAGTTAGGAACATAATCAAGTTATAGGAAGACTGCTCTATCGAGATAAGAGTATAAGTGGTGTACATGCTACTGTTTTCTATAGTTCACGATGGTCCTTCGATTTAATATACGAAGACCTTGCTGTCAGCCTCCAATTTTTATTTCGGCAGGAAAGTACAAAAGGTTACTTTGCGGCTTATGTTAAACATTTCTACAAAACCACACTCAGTCACACCATAAATTTGTTCAAGCTACTAAACCAATCTTATAGGTTAGATATAATAGAATGATAAAGTTCGAACAAATGAAGAATTAATCAATCGGCTCGGCTGTTATCGCTTCAGTAAGACGTAGACTCCGAATTCAAAAACCTTAGAAGGTTCCTTCTGAAGGAGGGGAACAATTGAAAAAGAGATATCATTTGCTGGAGAGGAACCTTTCACAGGAGTGTTACCAACCATTCGAAAGCTGACACTTGCGGCTACAGCCCCACGTCACCGATTTTTCAAAACACCCCTTTATAATGTTGTGACGTTCAAAAGCTGGACAAAAACTCCTTCTTTGAAGTACTAGTACTGAGACTACGGCACAAACTTAAAGAACCCAAAATGTGCCTACTTTTTAGGAAGCTCTTTTGATCTTTGATTTCCTCTGATCTTTTGATTTGTGCTTTGAACCTCGCCGGACAGAGCTCTTTCTGTGTTTCCTGATTCTAGTAATATGCTTATTTTCTGGAAATACGGTTCAGCAAGGAAAATATGATAGAGTTTTACACTTTTGGCAGGTTTTTTGCAGGCCATTCGACAAGGCAGGGCCGTGACAGGGACGCGGCAGGGACGGGCGAAGCGGGACGGTCGATATTTCGTTATTGAATTGAGGATTTTTTCCTCCGCTTTGCAAAGAAACTTCAGATAAAACAATTGACTAGGATACCACAAAGATTTCTCTACACATTGAGATACTTTTCGGCTGTACAGCAAACCACAACGCGATAAAACTGAAGGAGAAAGGCGAGTGTGAAACATGATTTTTGATCTGGATGCCAAAACGTTTATAAAAGGGTGTTTTAGAAAACCGCCGACGTAGGGCTGTAGCCTTAAGTCTCAAGTTTCAAATGGTTGCTAAAAACTCCTATGAAAAGTTCCTCTCCAGCGAGAGAAAAATCGTTTTTCTTCTGTTCCCTCCTCATCAGAAAGGATCCCTTAGTACGAATGCCTCTTTGAGATAATTTAGAGATTGCAAATGAAATAGTGTTTAATTACAGCACGATGTGAATGATTCAACAGAGGAAAAGCTTGTGATGTTACGGATTTGCTTAAGCTCATGCCATACAAATAGTTATCCTGATATGGGTACCACTATAGCTAGACGTTCCTTACTTTCTCATGGTAACGTTGCACTTCTCCATTACTTCATTGGTAATGTTTGAGACAGAAACTTATGGCTTTTAACGACATTTATACAAACTAAAGCATACATCTTAATGACTTGGAGAATATGAATATCAAATAAACCGTATGATTTCTCGATATAATACGATGACTAGACACTGATTCTAACCAACCTTATCAAGAGTATGTCCTGGCATATATCCGATACTTTCTTCCCAAGCAAGAATCACATGTTTTCCCTTGGCACGCAGTTCATCGGCTTTGTTTCCCATCCACTTGAATCCAGTTAGGGTAACTTCGTTTTTGAAACCTTAACAACAACATTTCCGTCGATAAAAATGTAAACTTTTACGCCAAGTAGCTTTAATAAACTGAAGAGATTCGAGTTTAAGAATCTCGAGATAAAATGAAGAAAAACAAGAACCACACTTCCAAACCTTCGGTTTCCGCAATAGTTTTTACTATTTGTGAGGAAACAGCGCTGTTTATGACATAGACATTCGATTTATCCACTTCAGGATGAGCCTGAAAGGGTGATATGGCTTATAGTGAAACAAGAAAAAGCAGCACGTAGACCACTCACTTTGTGCCAGTTTGTCCATACCCACCATGTGAGAAGGGCGCCCATTTCATTCCCGCTAAAAACATGCCACTGCCCGCTGAAAAATCGCACAATAGACCAGATTACAATGAAAGGTGAAGTGGTGAAATATCTTTAGCATAGGTCTGTGGACTAAAGTTATTATTCTAGCAACAAGGTTTACTAAGATTTAAGATGTACTGGCTAATCTAAAAGATGCAATTATTACGTTTGGGCCTGCGGTACGGGTAAAAAGCGGGTTCAACTCCCGCATGGGATCGCAACTTTGCACAACACTTAGTATTCTTGAATATGTAATCATTACGTTTGTTCAAAGTTTAGAGAGACAATTACTTTATGGTTTGTGCGTATTAAAATCGATATATGATTGCGGATGTGTTAAGTGCTTCATAAAATTCACGCAGTTTTACCGACACATGGAAAACAATGAAATGAATAGTTATAACAAACTTGGGTTGTTTCTCAGCTAGCTGAATTCTGTCAGCATCAGGATCGTTGGCAAGGATTACTGTGGATCCATGAGCATCTGCCGTTTTGAAAGAAAGTGTTAGTACCTTAAAAATGAATGGAAAATTAGCGAAAGATAAATAATGCAATAATTACCTTATGTCCTTCTTCGGGATTAGGGAAAGGAACAGTTGAAAAGTCGGGATCTGGTTGTTCTTGTTCCTTAAAAACTATCAAATCATTGCCCTTATTTCAACCGTTCTTTTGAAACCTCGTTTTTTATAATTTCGTCATATTCAGAAAGAATAATCTAGCCGTTTTCGAGGCTTCGCTACGCCGGTGATATACGTACGTTGCGACGATCTCGCTCGTCTCCTCAGTACTACACGCCCCCTTTAACCACCCTACGATGTAGAAAGAGGAAGACGGAGAATTATAAGACCTGAGTGGGGCAAATGATACTGACGAGGCGAGCAAGACCGTAGGTATACCACTGAAGTACCAAAACCTCGAAAGCGGTTAAATCAACCTCTTTGAATATCATCGAATCGACTTGGCGATATAGCCAACATCGTTATAGATCCTGTATAATTAACCCTTACAGATCAGCGGCATACTAAGCCTTGATCGTATGTCAGAAGTAGGCTAGAATGCGTCAAAAGTTGACTGGTACTCATTGTGTGAGTTGTTGATCCTTGATTAGATACTTTGAACAAAAGGTTTTACAACATATAAAGCGATATGAAAATACAGCTGCTGATACATTTTTTTCAAAAAAGAACTTCAAAGTAATGAAAATTTACTAAATAAAATGCAAATGTGTTTTTTCTCATGTGTGCAGTTTCATTTGAGAGATGCGTACTTTGAGGACGTATAGGACTAGTGAAAAATGTGAACTTGTTTATGGAACTTTGCTCATTGATGTTCCATCTGTGATAAAGTGCTCTTAACCTTCAAAGTTAACTGTGTAGATTCTTAGGCGGAAAAATGGGCCAAAGACAACGTATTGAACTCAAGGTGTGCAGTGCGAAACGTCTAACAACATACACATGGAAATAAAAGCGCATAGTCATGAAAGTGATAATTGAATATGAACAAAGACGGGTTATAAATCTATAGTAAACTCACCTTCACCGAAATAAAGTGATCTTCAGGAAAACCAAACTCCTTGAACATACGTTTAGCGTACAAATAACCTACGCCGTGGAAAGCCGAATAGGTAATTTTCAGAGGTGTAGTTTCGTTAATTTTTCTAGAAATGATAGGAAGACTCTGTATCTCCAAAAATAATTTGTTATGATGAAGTCTATCAACGATTTGGAGGAACGAAAAGAGAAGCACACAAGTGATAGATTCTCCAAACTCATTTTTTTCAATCTAGTACAGTACGAGAAGAATGTTATGTGAAAAAATACCTGTGAAAAATGAGACACTTTTCAGCCTCAAAATATGGATCAATGGTGGTGTCAGCAGATTTTAACATGGGATTTGAACTCAGTTTACTAATGTCCCAATATTCATCTCTAGGCTTTCCATAAGATTCAGCTATTCGAACGATTTCCGTGTCGTGAGGGCCAATAATCTGAAAAATGAAAAAGCCAAATTGACGCCTCAATATTATTTCTTCACTAAATAAACACAAAGTTGAGGAAAAGAATGATCTTCAAAAGTCAACCTGAGCCCCATTGCTCCAGTAGGCCTTATAGCCGTTATCTTCCTTAGGATTGTGAGAAGCAGTTATAACTAAACCAGCATCACACTTCAACGCAATTGTTGCAAAAAGACTAAACAGTGTTTATTGATAAAAAGCCATTATCCACAAAAAACAATAAGCTGATAATAAAACATGAAAAGGGTATATCAAAGATGGCAAGCGAAAAACACTTACAACACTGGGAGTCGGACATACTTCACTGAAGAGATAGACTGGAATACCATTATGAATAAAGACATTAGAGGCGAGATGAGCAAAGCTGAAGCGAAAGGTTGAATATCGCATGGAACTGGAGTATTTTCGAAAACTATCGTTGAAATATGACAAGATAAGTACCAGAAAAGCAGAAGAGAATGGTAGAAACACAAAAACGCCCAGGTAAGACCACAACACGACATATTGAGTGGTCTAGAACCTGATATTACCTTTTCTGGATCCAAGTGCCGTCCAATATATCATGGACACTAGTGCTAATCCTTTCTCTCAGCCATGTTTTTAACCCCATCGCTGCTACTACTCCAACATCGGAAATTATCTCAGGAGCACAGAATGGCACCCAAATAAGCTAGCGCTATAGTCAGAACTACAATTTTAAATCTTCATTTACTGCTCATTCCTTCACGACAAGATACTATACGATTCATAGTTACGAGTATGCTAAGACTGGGGGCTCGATTGTGTAATGGGTAATAATTGAGAGACTGAAAAGCGAAATCGCGGGTTCGAAATCACCTTAGGTAGTGAGTTTTGTTCGTAACTTTACATTCCTGGGATTCTGAGATTGTATTGAATAATGCACCTTGCCACTGAAAGTATTAGGCACTTTAAAAGTTAAGCATTGGAAAGAGATGATCGTATTCTTTTATGCTTTTCTTTTCAACGCTACAACCAAGAAAATTAAACACTCGCTTTGAGCAGGTGTCAACGAACCCAATCTGTCAGGGCCCTATCTAAACAATTGTTACAAAATATAATGATTTAGATAAAGTTTCTACTACTATCTCTAAGCATTCGCTAAGCACTACTAAATCGATCTCGTAACATCTTAAAACGGCCTCCCTACTAGACGAGGCTCATAGCCTCACACACTCTATAACTGCATACAACAGGTATTCATTTATGAAACTTTGAAAATTTATATTCTTCGCTTTATTTCCTTCGTGTCCCACAATTCCTATCCGACGTGATGACTTTTCAAAAAACTGCATATTTTCGAATGATCAAGACAGTATACCGTTTGCTGTTATGTCGCCCATCGTAGCCAATCGCTACTCCATTTAATTTCTGGCCTGCGCGTTCGGCCAATATATGTGTGGCGAAACCATGCGTAATACGAATAATCGTAAGATCATTCAAACGAGCGAATCCAGCATCCATCCGAGCTCGAATACCTCAAAAATTTAGCAGCATTAACAATGATAATATGTATTCTCCCAGTCATAACATAAAAAAATGATATGGAAAGTATCAGACTATGTTTATACACAGCAACACAGGTAGTCAGAAAATTGAGAGGTTCCAATTCTATCAGGTCATCCCATGAGTTTCGGCACTAAAGCAATACAACCAAATTTATTGTCTAGAAGTGATTAAAACTGCATGATTTGCATATCCTAAGACTTTGGATTTTCTTGTGAACGTTTTGGTATACAACTTCCCTATGACTGCTTCGAGACGGAGCTGCCATGGGGACAAATTCGCTTCCTGCTCATGCACGAATGGCGTGTGGGGGAAAATGCCAGTAAGGCGCCGCTCAAGATTAACCGAGTTTTCTGTGGCCGGCCCGAGCGCGACTGATCCTCCAGACCATTCTACGCTTCTGAACTTAGCAAACCAATTGCTAGCCGTCCTTTATGCAACCGTATCACTAAAGTTACATATGTACTCATCAGCTTGCTTGATAGTGTCAAGTACATGGCACATCCCTTCGGGATTGATTATCGTCGAATGCAATATACCTGTCCTGAATGACTGTCAGTCATTGAATGTTAGTCGAACTGATTCTTCCCAAAATTTTAGGATATCTCTGATGGTGTTCTCAAGTGGCGACCATAAGCAGCTCAAGGCTCTGTGGTTCTGACGGAATTTTTCCCAGACACCTCTGGGCAACAATCTGTCAACAGCCGAGGAATGGAAAGTTTATCTAGGAAAAAACAGCGCCGCATAAGCATCTATTCATGTGATGCGTGGCATCTAACCACTGCATTTTCTAAGCTCTTCTTCATGATGATGTAAAAACTCACATTTGATCTGACGCAATAAGAAAAGAAAAAGGATATCACAGTAAATCTCCAAGCCATCGCAGAAAGGAACCTATGGATACAAAGGATGAATGTATAAGACGTCTCTAAAGTCGGGATGTAGCTCTGTCTCGCAAATTCTCGAGTAACTAAGATGTCGATGGAATCTGGGCAATTTTGTATTGTCTATATTGTTTTGTCCGTATAAACGTCGCAACCAAAGAGAAATCTGCTATGAACTATATCTTGATGGACAAATTAACAAAAGATAACATTGCTTCTATCTTTCGTTCACTCAATCTTCTATTCCAGTTGAAAAAGTGATTTACTCAATTTTACAAAATATGGATAGAAAAATAGAACATTTCGAGGAGAAAGGAAAAGACGAATGATGAAAAAGACATAAAAGTGAAAAATAAGTCAACCAAAAAGATAAGATATAAGTTTGAGCAATGAGACTACTAGTTGTACAGAATTGCTAAGAAGACTCATTATTGAGTCTAAGACGTATTTACCAAAGATTCCCTTTTGGAAAAAACATTATACTGGGCTAAATATTTCGCGGTCGTATATCTGCGACTTAGAGATTTGTCCTTCTAATTTTCAATTTCTAAGAAATACCGACAATGATATAATGGGGTAGATCAAATGTTTTGTGCTCTCATAATACAGATGCAAGTCGGACTGTAAGAAATAAGGAATCGTAAAACAAAATCCTAAGTCCTTATGTTGTGATACCTGCGGTGGCCAAAAAGAAGTCGAACCCATTCATGCGAGCTGCCAGTTCAGTGTAGTCCTTCTTCTCCGCTAAAGCAGCTATACAGGCTGACGGGTTTTTTCATTCTGTAAAAATTCAGTCAGGCTTCTAACAGTTTAAACACTCATTAATGATCTCGTTTACCTTATCCCAAGCCAACCAGTTAGCAACTTTTGTGTCCAATTTACTCCGCTCTTCTTCTAGCATTTTGCACACCTTCAAATTCAATCTAGAACCATATGAAGTGAAAGATGAGACAACAATGTTCGCAATAAAACGGCCGGAGAGAGAAATCATAGAAATTCCATCACTGCAGGAGAAATGAATTCTAGTTATCGAATTCTAATTCTATGACCATAAGGCTTTGAATAACATGCTCAGAAATAGTATGCTGTCTACAAGAGTGCTGAGATACTAGCAAATCTGGAACTTAAAGTAGCTTCAAGTCACTGATTACTTTTTCCAGGGCTCATTAAGTTTTCAGTCTAGTGAGCACAGATCGGCATGAGATCCAGTTGAGTTGGAGCCGTGGTTAAAATCACAATTTTCAATTTTATGCTTATCTATGTGATAAAAGTCGTTGTCTAAAGAACGAACAGTTTACGGAGGACATCCTCCCGTTATATATACAACAATATCATTCCTGTTAGAGTATTGTATGTAGCTTCGATAGGTTCGACAATCAATTATTTAAGATTTGGGAATGCCATTTCGAGAAACTGTTAGTAGTTCTATGGATTTCTCACCATGGTGCACACGACTCAAGAATGAAGCTCAGTTAGTGATGGTAAACTTACACCGAGAAATTCGTCCTATTGAAAGCGAATTCAAGAAAAAAGCAGATAGAGATCCCTTCCAGCACTGGACTGCCTATGGTGAAGACATTATACTTTTGGTAAATTATTTAAGTGTCCACAGAAAAATCTTTCTCAAGCAAAAAAAACATATTATTATAGGAACCATGTTATTGAAAAGACAAAGACAGAAGGAATTTTGAAAGGGGTGCAAAAACAGCCAAAAATGTGATTATAGGACGTTAAATCAGGAAAAAAGCATCATGCTCATAAGAGGAGTTTCACAAGGAAATACCATGCCGTCACATGTATTTACAAACGCACTACAGAGGATAACTGAAGCTGGACCGCAAGGAGAAATGCACATGTTATGACAGAAAATTCTCATCATCTTCATTTGCCGACAAGACCGTAATCTTTCCAAAAATCATCGACGAAGGAGACATTGCAAAATGAGCTCAACGGAGGGGGAAAAAAAAGATCGGACTACGCAAAAAACCGTAGAAAACTCAGTTCATGAAAAAAGGAATGGTGCGAAAGTGAACAGATCAAATGGATGGTGTTATGATCACAGACACGACCTCGTTCGTGTACCTTGGGACGTCTATTAACATGGAGAACAACACGAAGGAGTTAGACAGAAAAAGAGAGCAACAAGGACTGCATTCAAGATTCTTAAAAAATCGCCGACTATCTGAGCGATACCAACATCCTCGTTCACCTAATTCAGGAGTCCTCCCAAAGCTCGGTCACGCAGAAAGGACGTGTGCTGATATCTCAAACACGTCAAAAACTTTGTCCATTCCGCACGGAGCGCGTAGACGATATCTCCTGAGATTCAAGCGGCATACACAACATTTAGCCGGAATGCGATACTAGGATCTTCGAATCCTATCTCGTTTTCGAGACACAGGAAATTCCACATCGATAGCAAAACTTAGATGGAACGATTTTATAAACTGATAGAAAGACGATAGACGGACGCAAAGAACTGTAGAGTGGATTGCACGGGGGTGAAGGCGTCTCCTGGGACGATCACATACGCATTGAAAAAAATTGTTTGAAGCTAAAATCAATGAGTTCTACTCACATCAGCCGATGTTTTGCAAATCACACTACAAAACTCGCAAACGCCTTCATGCTCGGATTGAATCACCACCGTAGACGACGATCGTCAGTGAAAGAAACGAATGAAAAATGTGCTGCAGTCCCCACAATTCGTGAAAACGGGTTCCTCAAGTATTTAATTCATTAATCATGGTCATTGCTCAGTTTATCGTTTCATAATGTTATATATTCTCATATAAGTTTTCAACACTCCAATTTATTTCGAATAGAATGCCAAGATGAACATTTCGCTCCAAATTTCAAAATTCTTCCTTAATAATTTTCTTCAAATCGGTATGAATTCCTGCTCAATCTAGTTTATTGGAATTGATGTAGAAAGAAAAGAATTTCGAGCGATGTTCTTCTAAAAAATTATTCAGTAGAATGGCATAACAAAATGTTTATTCGAATGAGAATTTTGAAGTTGAAGGGTTAGGGAATAACCTGATACCTACAACGACCGCCCGAAGACACCGAGAGCAGCAAATTAAGATAAAACAACTCAAGATTTGCGTAATATAGCTGGCGCCTATGTAAAATAGCCACTATGCACACAAATGGCACATTGACAAGAAAAAGTGTGCAGCAGAGTCCAAGAGAAAACAAGTGCCCTCTTGGATAGTTATCCAAACGATGGGCAAATGAGGTCGTGGATAACTCAACCACCTGCATTCGCAGATGGCAACGAGTTCAAGACTACAGAATGAGCCACGCAGACGTCACCATGATTGAAACAGACCATCACCATATGACAAATGTGTAAGACAGAAATGAGTGGAAGTCATGCTGCAGTTCACACTACTTTAGACAGACCATCACTATCCAAATAAGTAAGCACATCAATCGGTTGTTTGTAAAAGAATTGGTAAAACGTACTATGAACCGCAGCGTCTCCAACTGGTATATATCAAGTGTTGAAAAAACCGGTTTTCTTAAAATGACCGTCAACCACTTAACGTAGAGTTGCGGCCTCATATGGCATACCACGCTAGTTTTCCAACCTTCTGCGAATATCCACATATCACATTAAATTATTAGCTGAGATAGCTTTCAACAACGTTGAAAATACCTCAGAGGTATGTGAGTTTCACAACCAAAATTTTGAACTGAATTAGCAGATTTGTAATCAGCTGCTAAAAACGTGGGTTTCCAACTCTCCATTTTGATTGGCGTTCGTCATGAAACTGGACACGTGAATTTGAAGTTGTATATGAATAAGATACATGACTTTCCAGACCACTGAATAGCAGCCTCACTACCTGACGCTCCATACATTGTGGCTTACCTCTGAAGGACAGACAAATAAGAAGCGAGCAAATCACGGCTTGAGACGGACGTTGCTCATGTCAAGACACGACGATGTTGAGATGAAACTTCTCGGTAGTCTCATATGATACAGCCACACTATATGGAAATCCTTTGAGTTTAATCTATACGTATTTCTCAACCAGTAAGGAATGGTAAGCGACAAAGAGAGATATAAATCGCAGCTGTCGAAAGGAAGGGGCTAGAGATGAGATTGAGTAATCCCTTCCAATCCACAAGGAGTATGCAAGCCATTCTTGATTCTAACTTTAGAAAAACATCGTTGCTAACCTCATTCATATTTAAGTACGGAGACAAACTTGACTGGAAATTACGAGATGTCTATCCAAACTTTTCAAGAATGATCTCAACATGTCTCGCTTCATTTTCATATGAAAAAAAAGGAACGGGTCTTTTATATCATCAGGGTGTTGATCGAAAAGTTTACTAAGGTTAGATTTGAGTGAAAGACAAGTGGATTATAAACAATGAAAATAATCAAGAAGAACACATATAGGGTAAGGCAATAGAAGAATATTCAATTAAGCTGAGAAAGGAACAAATCTGTAAGAATAGTACGGTAACATGTTTTGAGCCTTTTGTGAGGTCTGATTGTAGCAAAGATATTGGCGATCGACCTGATGAGGATGTTGCGCGTCGCAGTCTCAAACTCGGGCAATTAAACCTTTATCTACATATCAATGGCTAGTAACATAACGAATAATAACGACAACAACGATATAAGGTCGATACACGATACAAACAAGAAACAACGACAAGAAATGCAACAGACTGATGGTTCAGTGGGTTTGTAGGATTTTTGACGACGATACCAATACTTTGAGAAGTGATGTGGGAAGCTTCTGTAAAGGCTGTATACGAATAAGTGAGTGCGAGTGATTATATGTCAGAGGTTGGAGAGCAACGTGCTAAGTATAGAAGTGCACCAGGAAGTAAGTATTTTCAGTAGGTCAATACGCTAGACGACGATCATAAGATTATTCCTACAACGATGATACATGAGGCCTCTGTCATAAACGAGAGAATGTGAACTCGTGGAGATCATGTATAACATGGGAGACAATAAGCATCAATCCTTTCCTACAGTTAACCTAAGCCTCCAAGCATAAGGATGAACTCAACACGGTATATTTACTGCAGTGCATTCTATACAATGCACCTGATACAATGCAACAGGAAGACGTACACGAGTGAACAGGGCAGTGGCCTTTGAGTGAAGGACAAATACAATGATTATAAAGTGTTGAATTTACTAAGTAACTAGACAATCGTCAACAATTGGAGTCCTTGGAGAGGCTAGTGAAGAGTCAATGTGTCCCTCCATTCTAAACAGAACCTATGAACAATGACTCAATCGAAAACGATGTGCCTAAGATTGTGACTAATAGCAAGGAAATGACCAATAAATGAGGGACACTAACGATAATGACGTTGCAATAAGTCAATCTAACGATCGGCATGTAATCAACGTTGGAGAAATCCTAGATTATGATAGAAAACCGACATTCAATGAGAACAATCGACAATGCGTAAACCGACCTACAGAATAGCAACAGAGAACATGGTGAGAGGACGGAGATGAAGCAACCACTCTCCGCCGCCACCAGATGGCGAATGACAGCCAGCGTGGCTCCGCCCATAATTCATTAAGTCTAGTACTTGCGATTTGAGTAATCATTTAGTGGATATCCGTTTGCCTATACCGTGGCCTGAGGTTATAGTGCTTCTTTGTGCGGGAAGGTTGTGACTTAAATCGTTCGTTTTTCTGTCGGTTTGGTTCTGCCTTCCTTCATGAGATCGTGTTCCCTCTACTTCCAACGGACGAGTAGATTCAGCGGCCTTCGAATTTGACGACGAGATGGTAACTGAACTACGGCTTCGTGAGTTGATCCGTGCGTTCGTAACGAGGTCTTTTATTCTACCCATCTTCCACATGTCTTCGTTGGAGTGAATCATTTGTCAACAACAGGTCGTCTTTTGTGGAGTTACTGTTGAACTTCTCTTCCTTCCTAATCGACTATGATGCCTTTCTCGTAGCGAAGTCGAATAGTGGGTCTTCCAAACTTTCCAGAACTTTTCCGTGAGTTGCCAGGACAATTATAAAGCTTCCAAGACTTTATGCTTCATGCGGGAGAACTGCGTGAGCTTCTGGCGAGAAGTAGGAGAGATTGCTTGCTTCTTCATCAGGTTCGTCCAAGGGATATGCTAAAACAAATGCGTTCAAGGACGAAGTCGGTCGGTCTGAGGATTTCGTCTTGTGTAGAGTTCGATGCGACGTATAGCAATGGCTTCGTGTTGAGAATAGACTCAATCTCTATTAAAACGGTCGTCATATGATCCATTTGGAGTTCCGAAGTCCCGAGGGTCTTATAAAGAGACTGTTTTTCAGATATGATAAATCTCTCGTAAAAGCCGCCTTGCCATGGGGAAAATGAAGTGATATATTTCCATTGTATCTCGTGAGTGGCTATGGTGCGTTTCAATTCGCAGCGTTGAAGGATTCCTTGAGAATCGTGTCCGCAAATGCAAACGTTGGTGCATTATCGTTAGTGATGATGGCGAAGAAACAGCTTAAGCACATTAGAAATGCAATCGTTGTGAGGTCGCCGACGATGTCCAGGTATATGAGTCTCGTCACCATGCATGTTATAATGACTCCGTAGCATTTGCCTTCGCTGAAATCTGTCTGATTGATCGTCAAGGCGCCAAAGTAGTCAAGCAGAACGAAGAAAATTTTTCTTGAATTTTCAGTTCTTGTCGAGATCGGGTCAATACGTAATTGATCCATTGGAAGGCGAAAGTTGTAACGTTGAGTTCCTTTTCCGATGTGCTTGTTGCGGCCTGCGACGAAGATCTTTTTCTGTTTGTCTTGAGGATTAGACTTGTTGTGACCTGACTGCGATTGAGATAGAGTGGACGCTGCTGGCGAGGGCCTTTGTGCTGGCATCTGCCGCGGTCGCTTTCTTGCGCCTAAAGTTTTCTGCGATGGAGCAGAATGATGGGGGCTGTGCCTCCCATTTCTGTATGGACGTTATCGTGTCTTTCTTCTGAGGATTCAAGTACGGTTTTGACGGTGTTGTTAATAGGAAAAATTACCATTTGATGATGTTTGAGACGAGTTGGTGGTTTTGCTTCGTTTTGTTCTTTGGACTTCGATTTTAGCGCAAAATGTCGAACCATATAGTTTTGCATAGGCTATGGCTTCTTCTGCCAGAATTGAGTATCTGTCGTACTCCTCTTCCTCGAATAAGAGTCCTGTGCTTGTGAATTAGTAAAATTCTCGTTGGAAGGTGCCCTAAACGTTCTTAATGTTTTGAAAACTTTCTTCAAAAGTGGCTACTGTTAGCCCTTCTGCGACTGAGATGCTGGCTTTGTGCAGCTGATTTCGTTGGAGTTGCTCAAGAAGTTTTAGGCATTTTGTAGGCCTTAGTAGTTTGAACTGTCTGCGACAGGTGGGTGTGAGTGGTTGACTTGAGTCGATGGATCGAATGGGTCGACTTTGTCGACACCGGTATGGCCATTTGTATAGGGTAGGGTCAAGTATGGTTAGGTATGATGTGGTCATTTATACAGTATTAGACAGACATATTTCGCCTTTACAAACACATCAGTAGTACGTTGCCTTTCGGTTCAGCCGATCTCTTGCACGAGGAAATAGACCTACTTACAAAGGAATTGATGGGCAGTAATGAATCGCCGTAAGTAAGGTGACAAGATCTCGCGACATTGCAGTGAACAACAGTCGAGCTCGTGGCTGGTAAAATGAATCATACCTTTTCAATCGACTGCTTTTGTATGAATCGCTCAAAAAACAACGATAATCTTATGAAATGATAACATGTCTTGAACCTTTTATGAGGTCTAGTATGGCACTGTTATGCCATTCGAACTACTAATGAGCGTGGAAAAGCGAAACAGGCCTCTCTAGTACTGTTTAAGTGCTATACCAGACCTCATAAAAAGGCTCAGAACATGTTACCATATTATCCAGATTATTGTTGTTTATGAGCGAGGTCCATAAAAAAGTCGAATGAAGAGGGTATGATTCTGTAATACTTGTAAGAACCAAGTTGAGCTCCGAAATGACGCATGCTCAAAAACAGGTATATTGTTCACCAAATGTTCAGAACCTAGTGACATACATTCCTCAAAAAACAAGGGTGAGCAACGGCCTTTTGTGAGAGCTGTAAGAGTTTGGTAATAAAACACACTTCAGTTCAAAGGAGTGTCTGCTTAAGTTCAAGATCACAAACAAGGAAATGCATGGCCATTTCCTTCCTTGACCTTTTAAGGACCATAAGAGTGATTTTGATGCTCATTGCGAGATGTCAAATTTCACTCAGCTACTGTAATGGCGGTGTTGCGTCTCGTGGGAAAGCGGGCAGGCAGCCCAGATACGTATGCACGACATGCGGAGCTGGTTGTCTAACCGCCACGTAACTGATGGGACGCCAGCTGCCTATCAACTGAATGTTAACGTTTGCTTCATTGTTCAGTTTCCTACTCACTCATTTAAGGGAACTCGTGTCTTAACAATTATATCTTCTCATGGAAACCACATGTTCTTCGAAGTCTAGGTAAATCCAGACATGTACTCAGAAAGTTGGATGTACTTGAGATGGCAATATTCGAGCGCTCTATGAATGCGAATGATGTATTATTCCTTTGATGCATCCGTTTCCATCAACCTATCAGTGACTCCTGAGAAGGTGTGAGGACACTTGTCCATGCATACTCTCTTCTAGCTACACATTCGACTTGTTGGCAGCGTCCAAATTTTTTAGATACACATAAGGTGCAGTCTAATGGTTAAGAAGCATATTCATTCATAAATATGAAGTAATGCCGCTTCAAAGGACCTTTTTTCTTGGTGACGGAACGAAATCGAAGTTACAATACTATATGCGTTTACACTCGTATTCGGTTAGACTTCTCATGAAACTGATTTACTCAGCCAACAGAAGAAAGGCTCTCAAAATCAGTAGAAGGTATACGCAAAAAAAACTCTTTCTATGTCTATAGTAACGTTATGGGTCCAATTTATACAGCAGGATCCCTTCATTATTTGACCTTTTTCAATGTCACACAAAGTGATAACATCACATCAAGATCTTATGAGCATTCCTCTATGACTAGTTTTTTTGTGAGTCAATTTCGACCATTCTTTTCTCTTTCTGTGCTGTAGGAGGTCTTAGAGGTCATTTCGTGTCTACCATCTTTCACATGAAGTATTGTGGGTCGCTCTAACTTCAGTCTTCTCTATTCCTTAGGCAACTCTCAGCAGCGGTAGATGAATGATCTGAAACTTTTCACTGAAGGAATGATACTCGCTGGAAGCAGACTTGATTTTCCCTCTTCCAAGGAACGGTTCGTTGCCGTCCAGTACATCTTGTTCCAGCTGACGTTCACGTAGAGAAAGTACTTCGCAAAAAGTGCTCGTTATGCACTTCTTTCTTACTAGGCAGCGGTAAATTTCCAGTTTCTCACACTCGTTTATATTACGTGACATCATCATCATCATCAAAGGCGAAATTACGTGAATTTCGATGAGGCAAATGATTTGATTCAAAAAGAATTCACTTTCATTTGGAAAAAGGTGATACACATCAAGTAACCAGATGCTTTCGAACGCCTTTTTTGTATAATAAAGAAGTTGGAAAAGAAAAAAATGCAAGCAACACTCTTAGAGTCTCACTTAATTTTCAATACCTCTTGAAGAGTCTCAACACTGTGAAAGGTCAATTCAATTAAATTTAATGCTATGTATCTGTTGTTCTCGAGAGATTTCCTAGCGTATTGAAACAAACTTTCGATCTAAAAAGTGAGACACATCATAGTTTCAAACCACTTTACAAGTACTCGTAGCCATAGGCATGGCTAACGTCCTCTCAAACTACGCCGTAGCTTCGATTTCAACATAGATAATTGCTTGGAAATGATGACTTACGCCACGCAAGAAACGATAGCACAATGGAGATAACAGATAACAGATTCACCGATAATGGAGAGAAAAGATTTTCGGTGCATATTGGTGGCGGCCAGGTGAGTTGATGGCCACATGTACTCAAATGAAATCGGCAAGGAGCACAAATAAACAGAGAATAGATAGATTTAATGAAAAACGCAACATCAAGTGAATTTTGGACTATATAAAACGACGTGAAACATTAGATATGTCTATCGAAAATCGAGCATCGTTTACTGAGCACTATAATGGTAAAAAAGTTCATTTAATAAGACAATACAATATCAAATTATTGCGAATGATAAAAACAAGACAAAACAAAAACCCTAATTATACCTAATCACGCAAAAAATTTTTGTATCAAACTTATGAGGTTATAAAATCGAAAGTCATTATACAAACAGGCAGGGTATCCAAAGTATTCATACCAGCACTAATATATGAAAAATCTATGACGAACTTTATTTAGATAACAAAAGGGTACAAAACGAAACGATACTAAAGATAGATGGTAAGGTCACCATACTGCTTTGCTCATGACAATACTCATCGCGCCGAAGGTCGTACGTGACAGACAGTACCCTACTCAACCTTTTATGTTAAGAAACTGGATTGAACGCTAATTTTAGAAAGACGATGTTCGTAAGTGAAAAGTCACTACACTTACAGAGAAAGTCATCCGTGACAACCACTAGGGAAACTTCCTCTTTTATGTTAAGAAACTGGTTTACAAGCGAATTTTACAAAAAAATGGTGTCCATGAAGAACGAACTTCTCAACGATTCAATAGTTATAACCCATGAAATGGCCACTGATGATTACAGAGCTTGGCAACTTGTAATAAGAAATTGATGACAATTGAAACTGTTCGAAATTACAAATTGAAAAAAAATCGACGATTCTCACTTGTTTACTTCTCAACCTTTTCACGACCACTTGCACTGATAGGATACTTACGTGTCTTGGATGTTACGCGTTGTACGTACAAACCCCAATGCACAAGCCAATCTACTTGGCCCACAAATTCGCCTACAGAGCCCGCATTTTTCTCGGCTGACTTTTTTTTTGAAGAAAGCAAAGAAGCGGACCTCACAGTAGAAACTATGACCTCAAGAAACCACTTCGGGCCATTACTAAGTAGTCATCATAAAATAAGAAATGATTTAGGAGTGACCAGACATTCTACGAATAGGTGGACGTGAAATGATAAAACTAATCATAGATCCAAAAAAAAAGAAAAGTTTAACTCGTCTCTCAATTCTGTGATTCTATAAATCATATTTCACCGATTTAGTACTCAAGAATTTGATCGTTATGGGAACAGCTAACTTTAAAGCCAATCTTTTTGAATGGTCACAAGGAGAAAAGAAATGAGGCTAGTCACTATAGGTGGACTAACGAGAAGTTCGATATCATGACTCAGGAGATAGTAGAAAAACTATAATATCCAGACCAATAAGAGGTGGTCAATATTAAAGTAAGTATAAGGCAGCAAAAATCAACTCAATTTCGTACAACCTCAAATACAGGGTAACCAATATGATAGAGGCTAATTGTTTTTCACACTTCATCAGCGGAGACAGCATCTGACTGGACGAAACAGTAAGTAACTGAAATCTTTCCACTGCTCTCATGAATTATTTTCCAGAAAATAGAAAAGATGAGTAGGAAGCTGGTAATAAACACTTAAAAGCGAGGGACGTTATTCAACCCCTTGACAACATCGTTGAAATCTTGCGCGGCACGCGACACGGTCCATAGTGACAATGTGGTAATTTGTGATGAAATTTGGTAATGGTAAGTGAATGGTTGATTTTTTTTCAAGAATTTGATGAAGTGTCACTGTTGAGGCCTCAACAGAATAATCGGCAGTAGAAACAACGCTAATGCTTCACTGTGATCAAAAGAAAATGATTGGTTTGATCAGTTCTTCTTCAAAAGTGTACGTGTATGCTGCTTTGAGAATACTCCGAAAATCACATAACATTTTTTGAGCCGTTTGTCAGATCAGATCTCAGTGCTAGGCAGGCGCTGATTTCGTTCTCAAGGCCTCCTTAGTAGCACAGTCCCTCGGTCCAGTCAATAAATTAAGGCCACATTCTTCTATAAAGGAATCGACGTCGAGTAATAAATCACCGCAGGTCAGGTGACAGAATTTCGTGACACTGCAGAGACTAGCAGCCGAGTTTGTGGCTGTTAAAGTTTCATACCTCTCCATTATACCGCTTTTCTATAGACCCCACTCGAAAAGATATATCAACGCTGGTCTTCAAAGGAACGAATTGTATGCTAACATGAATACGATTTTTTGGAGTGCATTGTGAAACTGCCAAGCGCAAGTGTTGTGATAATAATCAAATATTTGAAACAGGAAAAGAAATGATTAGATAATTTGATCAATTATGTACCGGATCTGTACGGGAGCGTACGCCAGTATACATTTACTCCGAGTCGCGGCGCTCGGCATGGTCAACAACTAACCGTGCTGCTGTCAACGAGTAAACCCTTTCGGGACCGTAGACCCACCTCCTCTGCATATCCAACCGCCAGCGTGGGAATACATTATGTGTATTATTGTTTTATTACAACTACATGATTGCCGTTATTTCCCTACTTATAACAGTATAATATACTTACATATAACATGACCAGGAAAATAACGATAATACAATTGAAATAATACAATGATACATTCAATGCGCTCCCGGGCTGGGGGTTAGAGATGGAGAGGAGGTGGAGCACACTATCCGGTGTTGCCACGCTGGGAGTTCGAGGTGCGGAAGAGGCGGGGTCACGGTCCCGAAGGTTTAACGAGAAATCAGGAAAGAAGATGCGATTAAGAGAATGAAAATTTACCAAGGGAAGAAAACCGTACCTCACATGCATAGATGATCATCGAAATGATTCAAGATGGAAATAAGATAGAATAGAAATTCAAACCAAAACCCAGTTTACATTTACAAGGCATAAACTTTTGCAAACAAACTTCATTAAGATTTGTTATTCTAGCATGTTGCATGTAACATAGAAAATGAAATATAGACGTTTCGGCAGCAAAGATCACTCGAACAGTTGGTACTGTTCTAAAAGAAAGTCACTGGAAAGAGAAGAAAGCGATGGATTAGTAGTAGGTCCTTCTGTGAAAAGCTTCTCCATCACCTCGACCTGTTTCACATAGCACACCTTTCACTTTCAGCAGCTCTCGTTCTTCAATATAGTCTTCTGATGACATTTCGGCTAACAGTGCCCATTGGTTTATGAACATCGCTTTAAAAATTGAAAAGAGCTTTCAAAGCGTTAGCACTCAAGTCGATACAAAAAAAAATACAAACCTTTCCAAACTCGGATTGTTCCGTCAGTACTAGATGCGGTTAGCACGGTACCTGTAACGTTGTATTTGATACGCCAGGCACGTTGTTGATCACCGAGAACAGCAACCTGCAAAATGTCTTGTCCAGTACAAATTTACTATGTAAAAACTAAAGAGTTTATCAAAAGCAAATACTCTGAGCTGTGTAAAACAGATACGTTTAGGGAAAGTAAGCAAAAAAAAAAAAAAAGAAAACGGGATCTCTTCAGATACATGACGATTGAATTGGCAGTGGACCCGTCCTATATACGAACAACAACATACTGCTACCGAAACTGTAGCTCAAAATTACGGATTTCTCATCGATCCCTCACCATACCGATAAAAAAGTGGAGCAACAAGATACTACTTCACCAAAGCTATTCAGTGCAAATCCTGCGGAGGTGAACATAACAAAATGAATATTGTCTGATTACGGAAACCATATCGTATGAGTTCCTTGGAAGTTCAATGGACGAAAATAACATGAAAGAGGCATAAGACAGAAAGAGAGCAACACGGGAAGCATTTGGGCCTCCTCAATAAGCCATCGCTCAACTCAGGATCCAAAAACCTGCGTTGACCTGCCCCACTTAACGAACTTTCTAGTGTTTTGTAATATGACAAAGAAATGTGCTGCCGCTTTGTCCACATCAGAAAATCTGAGAACTACCCACAGGGCAAGGGAACGAAGTTTTTGAGATCTAATCGGCACGACAAGGCCAAGGCGGCTTGCGCAGTTCAGGCTTCCAAGAACTATCCCATCTTCAAGACCAGAAATATATACATCGATGACGAAACATACATGGATCGTTAACATTATAAGAAGAGCAGATGACAGATGAACGAACAGAATAGTAGAAAAGGGTTTTATGAAGATGCAAATGTTCTTTTGAGAGACCACCCAAACAAAGATAGGACATCTTCGTGACTATCGTCAATAATCTGGATCCGTAGGTGTCAAAGAGTTTGAAATTAAGGAATGGGCCTTGCGTAAATCGCCATGTTCAGAACAAATCACCACCTTAAGCGACAATTGCGCGAAAGAGAAACAAATAGAGATTGTGTCCGGACACGCTCTAACATTGAAGAGAAACCATCCAAGAAAATAAGCTCTCTATTTAGTTCAGCAAAGTCACCACAATCTTGCCTTGATACAATCAGTTCTGTATACATTTGGCATCATTTGGGTCCATATTCGGCACTCAACGCCGCATATTTCGTATGGGATCAAGTTACCGTTGCATTACATAACAACCGAAATACAGATATTTTCATTTCGCAAAATCAGCTGAGAGCATACCGCAAAAAACCGAATTCTAGTGTTTTCGGAGAATTTATTTCAGAAATATCACATTTATAGGACATTAGCATAGATAAATTTGCACCTTGTTAACGAAGAATCTTACCCTTTGATAGTTCGCCTTTTAACTATTGAAATTAAGTTTGAACACTGCTACAAAGAATTCAAATTTGAAGAACGAACTATAACTGATTTCGTAACATTCTAGTACAACAATGTGACGGCGATTCCTCCGTACGGCAGCTTATATTGACTCATTAATCTTCCGACTAACCAACAATGTAAAAATCTATTTAAGATCAAGCACACCTTCTTCGAAGAATATTCCACAGCATCAGTAGGAATATTTTCAGGAGCGCTGTTGTCATCATCGATAAATGCAGATACTGGTATCTGAAAATAAGATTAGTCATCACAGCTATTGTGCAGATCCCACCACTCCTACTGTTCAAGCCGATTTTCGCCTATATCGTCCTCAAAGGTTTTCGAACACTCTGCGTGTTGTTTCGGCTTTGGCTTGGAAATTTCATTTTTTCATATGGCGAAACGAAAATAGAAAGTATAGTTAATTCTCCTTGGAATCTCAGAGATAGTCGAATTAAGAGATTGCGACGCAAATTGATTGAAAGCCGGAAGTGATCGAGTAAGCACTTTTCTCTGACAGACTGCATCATTAACCACTCCGCTATTCCCAAGCCAACTACTCATGCCATAATACCATTAAATATGCTGAATTTTCAAAACTCACTTAGAACAAAAGGAATAATCACAGTTTTGACTTTATTTGCTACCTAGTCCATTTTTAATGGCAAGGGGTGTTGTGAAATACAATCACAAAAGTGCTAACATATGGGCAAAGTTGGAACCTGACGTATGTAGAGTAGACTCAACAACGACTATCCTTCCCAGAGCGTGCACGTTGTCACTGCACTATCGACCCTTTCTCCCTAACTTTCTCCCATTAAACTGTAACTAACAGCTATCACAATCGCATTCAGCTTTCTTGTGGTCGAAAAGGATTACATTAAAGTATATGTTACTAATGTCGACAAGCCGACCGATAACCTTCTAGTGGATAAAACAATACTCTCTATGATTATTCCATGTTCTGAATGTTTCCTGAACATTACCTATATTGTACGAGGTGTCGCATCTAAGGATATCGCCAGATGTGAATGCAAGGTGACGCCCTGATTATGCTCACGGATCTGCAATCATCGCATCCCAGAGGTAATAAATTGAGGAGAAAGTTTCCGGAATTTGCCCATAAGTTTAACATGTTCGCATGTTTTATATGCGATTTTCACATGGTTTGAAAGCTCGTTTTCTTGCGCATCGATTGATATATAACACTTCTATACTGCCGCAAGATGGAACTGAACCGCGAACAGAAACGACTGTTGATGCTTCACGAGTACAAAGTGGGCACAAATGCCGCTGACAATGTTCGTCGAATCAATGAGTCATGGGGCGAAGGAACTGTTGGAAAGACAGCTGTCTGCGATCACTCCAAGGACTATTAAATTACTGACTATTAACTATTGAACATTAATTACTGACTCACTGACTATTAAATTGTCTTTTATTCGAACTTAATTGATGCATAAATAAAGTTTTTATAAGCAAATTCCGGAAACTTTCTCCTCAACCTATCATTTGTCAGGGGCGAACAGCCCACAAATCACGAATATACTAGGCAATCTTCATTACAGAGTCATTCCGGTCGCTAAAACTATCTAGGACTCGGTCGCGGTGCCAGTAGGGCTCTTCTTCCATCAAACTAGTTAGATGCAGCATCGATCGTGCAACTTGTTCTTTATATCTACCGTACTTATTCATTGTCGCCAGTCTTCATTACTCTTGTCATCTTACGCCGTAGCAACGATGCTGTTTATTCGTTCATATGAAGGTTTGATTACTCAAGTTTGAGATAGGGACCAAGATCCTGCGCGGCAAATATATCTTCGATACAGCATATCCCTGTGCCGCTATAACAACAGATATCAATGTATGGTGTACACTACGGGGTATTCAATACAAAAAAGAATGTTGCTAATCAAATACCATGATATTATAGACATGAACGTCTCCAGCAGCCACTGCTAATTGATGAGAAGTGGCAAGTGAGATTGGAGAGAATCGGAGATCCGTTACTGGAAAGGCAAGATCAAGGCGCAGTGAAGCCACTCGTTGCCATTTTCTGTAAATCATAGCAGGTGGTTTAAGAGCGAATCTCCTACAGTGTTCAAATTTCGAATAAAGCCGTGTTATGACCACTGGTTAACTATCACAAGAATTATCTCCGACGAATCGATAAATCTGGAAGATTCCAAAAAAAAAGTAGTTTCACTACAAAATGAAAGGCTTTTTTGGGAGATTAAAGTGAGATGAAGAAGCCCTCGGCGATGATGTCATGCACTCGACTTCATCAAGCATCAATTGAGGCAACTGAATGCGTATATGCCCTTTACAGTAACTAGCTATAGTATGCCGATGTATCAAGTTAGTGCAGCTATCCTCCTAGGCAAATGTGGTACTGATTTGTCGACCTCACAGCGATGAAAGGCTTGGAGAGTCTTAGGGCCGGGATGAAACCACTGACCAAGTGTGTGCCACAGGGCACTTCTAAACATGTGACGCTGACTTTTTTAGACGATTAACGATTAAAGGAGAGAAGCAAACCTTGAAAAAAAATAGAGCAATGCTCCGAAGTTCTAGTACTTTTAGTGCTTTTTTCGCAGTGTTATGATGTTACATTTATACTCAAGAGAATTGGGTGGTGATCAAAAACACGGCCTCAGTCGGGAATCAAACCAGCGTTTCATAGATACCGGGATGCGTGCTACTACCACTACACCGAGGCACGTTTGCCCGACCACTCATTCTTCAACATCTCTATGTTAGCTATCAGCCACCAACCTTTCACGGGTTTGGCGGGTATGCGATCATTTTGTAAACCCAGTTGAGCTGACAGCCATTGTTAGATGTAATACTCCAAAATTCTAATACTTTTACTGTCCTCACGCAGGAATAAAAATAGAGCATTTCATCACCTTAGAGTCTCATTGTATTCGTAGATTACGATTCTTTCGTCGTTCTCAGCACGTTTGTCATCTGAGGAAACTGCCAAGAGAGGTCGGTGTATTCGAGATCGACTCCACTCCACGCATCCGCACCTTGTGTAGAACGCCTAAATTCAAGATACACAGAATACAAATTAGGAATATGAATCATAGGCTGCGTCTGTTTTCAGAAGTAAAAAGATTAGGTGATACAAGGAATGTGAATCTGAACAATCAGAGCAACCATATCTACAAGAGTAACTAATGATATTGAATTTTAATGAAATTTGCTCCCGACCACACGTATTTCCTTGCAATAAATTGGTGAAAACCTTTTGTAAACGTGATAATCTTTGATTACACCTTCAAAACAGCAGCGATTACAAAAAAATTCGCTGTGAAGTTGAAACAACGCACTCAGAAAGATAGAAAGACAACATCTATTTCAACTAGTTGGACCTACTATGAAAGTTTTTTTCTGAGAAACCAAGCACTGCACTGAAATCTCTAATTCTCAAGATGTAGATCGATTGTTAATAGTTCGATAAAAGAGCTCTGTTCAGTAAAAAAAAGTCAAGAAAACTCGAGTTTAATCCGTAGAATGCAACAGCACTC
This sequence comes from Parelaphostrongylus tenuis, assembly GCA_019055375.1. Taxonomy (NCBI): domain Eukaryota; kingdom Metazoa; phylum Nematoda; class Chromadorea; order Rhabditida; family Metastrongylidae; genus Parelaphostrongylus; species Parelaphostrongylus tenuis. The sequence goes on along the minus strand of JAHQIW010004336.1, from coordinate 101,177 downwards.
CGCAAAATCGTAATGGAAAGTGGACATTTTCAAAACAGCTGAGTGTTCTTTCCACTAAAAACACATTTATAAAAGTCCCTCAATTTTTGTGCAGTGATTAAGTTCCCTTAAAACCAAAATTTTACTATATAATCCAAAAATCCATTGTGAAGTTGGAACAAAGCACTATGGAAGCAAAACCCTCTTTTTCGTCAGAAAATTTTGTATCAAGGTTTTTTCACAAACCAAGCCTTGCTACAAAGTCGACATCTCTCTAGCTATCGAATGTCTAGCACAACGTGAATTGAAAAAAAGACAGATGTTGTGTAACAGCTGGAACTATGTTCCTTTCCGGAAGATTGGAGTTTTCTCGTTGCGAATTACATGAGCACCCTATATATTAAAAAACCTCTGTAGAAGTCTCTTTTGCGAGAATTCACCATTCTGCAGCGATAATGTATTCTTGGAACCTAAATTTTCAAAAAACTCCATATTGTTGAGCACACTAATATAGCGCCCATCGCTGCGCCGCGTGCGACACGGCGACGGTTGGGGGTGTCCCACGCCGGGATCAAAGGGTTTATAAGTTAAAGTATAGCGCAGCAATTAATCTCCTTTCTAAGATGTATACGTGCGTTGAACCGACCTTGCATTCTAATCGTACTCCGACCAAAGAATTCAAAAGGAAGAAGGGAAGAGGTGGTCATTGAAGGAATTATGTCAGACCTTCATTTTACTGAATGAAGAAGATACGAGGTTTCAACAACTCAGCGAAATGGGAGAATGGAATTATATAAACAACTGAAAGAACTCTAGCCTCTAGAAAACCTACAGTGCATGATGAATAATGCGAAATGGATGATATATTAATTAGCAAGGTCACACCTCGCACATCTTCTATTAACATCAGAAACAACATCAAGAAAGAATAGCACACCCAGTGATGTGAAGTGATGTGAAAAACTTCTGCGTCAGTAGGGACCGAACCCATATCTCACTCTATCCGGGAGCGGGTGCTCTAACTAATTGCACTACTGATGTCCACTTTGCCATCGCTCTTTCTACGCTACAGCGCCCCTTTCTGTCAGCAACCAAACGTCAACGGTTATGCCCAGGTAGTAGGTATCGACATTGCACCCAATCACGCTGAGATATTGGATACTGGATGATCTGATCGAATTCTTTTTATTCAACTATAACACTATAGATGCACCCAGTGACGCAGGGTGATATGCAAAACTTCTGCGTCAAACGGGACTCGAACCCACATCCCACTCTATCCAGGAGCGCGTTCTCTAACTGCACTACTGACGCCCGTTTTACCACCACTCTTTCTACGCTACTATTAAGAAAACTACCAGAAAAAAATAAAACTAATGACTAAAAGTGGATTCGCAGAGACTAAACCTTTCAAAAAGGCGACTGGTAAACAACAGAAAAAATCTCGCTTATCTAATTAACTGAGTGTAGTTCCCGTGAATGCGGTGCAGTCACGAAGTCGATCAACACCTCAGCTACGTTAGAAACCTTATTCATTGATTATGAAGAGGTTGAGTGTCTCTCCAAAAATTACTGGATTTCACTCAAAAGGGTTAGAGATCGCGCACTACATTCTATAAGTGAACGGATGTGTTTCTAATTCTACCTCCTGGTACTCAATTCACCGGTTAATTTAACCCATTAATCCATACTACAGTTCCTTTATTGTGCGGTCCCAGTTACTTAGAGAATTCGATTCCGTCTCCTCGCTTGCCTGAGGAGCTCATATTCCTCACGAATGTCGTAGAATACAGGTAGAGAACGTCTCCTTGGAATCTTGAGGATAGCCAGCCTGGAACGTCCCGTAGGGCGTTCGTTACTGACTCCTGGAAAGTGTTCAAGGGTGAGGCGATCCTGCCTCGAGCATCACTAACCACAAGATCACTCGGCCACCGACTCCTCATGTCTATGTATTAGGAGATGGAAAACATTTATAGACAGTTAAATAAAGCTCAAACAGCCCGTCAAAAAAGCCTAAATAATGCACTGAGTGTGCACCGGTACACCAAATATCGACTTACAAAGTGCAAAGTACTATCGACAATACTAGTAGACTTCAATGTTTAGGAGATCCTCGTGCCATCTAAAAACTAAATTAGGTGGAATAAATATGTAATTTCGAATAATACCTGGAGCTCGTGACACAGAGACCACCTAGAAAGGTCCATAACATCAGCAGCCTCATAGATTCGAACAATTCCTTGTGCTGAAACTGTCGCCTGAAAATGAAGATTATATGGGCAGATTGACGGATTAACTAGCCATGATAGAAAATAAGTCACTACTTATAACAGCAATGATTTTGACAAATTTAGGCTTTTCGAGATATTTTGTGTCCAATGAAGATCTGTTAGACTCTCCATTGCAGTAAAATAACAAGAAAATACAGATTCTTCATCAATTTTGCCCCTTCTAATGATTTTTGCGACTATAGTACCAACTAGCGATTGTGGAAAACTTCTTCAATATCGTGGCTAAGGACTGACCAGAATGAGACCGAGATGACGTGGAGCAAACCCTATGTCCGTCACATTCGCACGGCTATCCGTCAGATATGCCTTTCGAACCCATCGCCCTCCTTAATGACCTAACAAATCACCGAATTTCAAATATGGTAAGCATTCAAGTGCTGTGAGAGAACCAAATATGTTCATAAAAAATCATAAATTTTCAAATCATTGCTTCAGCTTATATGTAATTAACAAAAAATCTCCAACTTGACCTCGCTTTATCAGCGGTATGATGTTATCACTATAAACAAGTATTGAGTTATATGCTAAACCTGAAACCCCAGACAAGAAACGACTTAGCATTTCACCGCTTCCGGGGGCGCGTATTAACCTGTTGCACAACCGGGGTTTCTATTCGGTCATCACTCTTCCTGCGATACAATGTGTTAGACACCGATAGTCGATGATTGGGCCAAGTGAAACACACATCAACTTTGAACGTCCCCTGAAACTGAGATGTAGGGTCCGATTTCCATCTGAGATCCAAAGTTTTGCAGTCACTCCAATTTGTTGTTTACCAACTTGACGAAATTAATCTGGGTGCCGCCCAAGAAACTGGAGCCAATATAAATCGTCAAGAGTGAAAACCAGTATGCAAGATACATTCACACCGTCGTACCTATGACAAGCAGATTTTTCTAAACCTTACGGGAGCATGTACCCAACCCCTTGCGTGTTGTGGTACGCTGGGACTCGACGCCACTGTTAGACGCAACACGCTGGAGGAGGAGGACGGGGGTGTTAGACAGGCAGGGGGGGTTGGGTCCATGGTCCCGCAAGCTCAAACGCCACTTCATATGGGATGGTAAGCGAGTGAGTGCGGATCTTGTCGATAAGTGGTTCTAGCTAATGCTCTTGAATCAACGTCGTCAAAGTCTCTAATCTGAAATTTTATTATGTCATTTAAGCTTTCACTTGACATTAGTAAAAAAAAATTCACAACGATTAGTGATTCTGCTTCTTTTACATTACAATTCAAACTAAAATAATAAAACGCGCATTTGAGAGGAATTTTATTGAATGGTGAGCAAAAACACGGCCTCTGGCGGAAATCGAACTCGCGTTTCACCTATCCGGGGACGCGTGCTCTACCACTACACCATCGAGGCAGATTTGCGCCACCACTCATTCTTCAACATTTCTATGTTAGCTATCAGCCACCAACCCTTGACAGGTTTGCTCAGATATGTATGCGATTTCGCTTTATGAACCCAGTTGAGCTGACAGCCACTGTTAGATATAATACTTCGATTCCTGCCTGAGACCGTGTTTTTGCTAACCACTCAATTCTCTTCGGTATATTTGTAACATCATAACACTACGAAAAAGCAGTAAAAATACTAGAATTTCGAAGTACTATATCTAACAAATTTTATTGTATTATAGGTTTGCTCGTTTATCTAATGTAACATTGTTTCCTGATAGTCATTACGATAACTTTTCGATGCTACATTTGATAGAAAAATATGAGATTGAAGGAATTCAGTCCCAACACCCTTCTTGAAGCTTACTGTGATTAACTGAATGGAAATTTCAGTGTGTATGCCTAGTAAAAGAGCGCTTTTTCACAGATTAGAGTTTCATCTTCATAGAAAACATTGAGGACGTATAGAAAGATAAAAGATTAAAAGGATAAAGCTCTCGGCGTTGATCAATCCCTGAGGGATGCGCCATGCATTCGACTTCAAGTTTTAACTTCGTTTGAGGTGACTGAATGCGTATCTAGCCTTTACAATGACTCGCCGTGGCCTCCCGCTGAACCGAGTCAGTGCTGCTTATCCTCCCAGGCAAGTCTGAGACCTGTCTGGTATCAATTTACCGACCATGGAGGGATAGATGGCTTGGTGAGCCATGAGCGCGAGATTGAACCACTGACCTCGTGTCGACGCAGAGCACCTCTAACCACTGCGCCACATGCGCTCTATGGAAAGATATGGACCATTAAAGTAATAAGAGAGACTAATATAAATTTTCCGCAAACGAGAAAAAAAACGTCACTTAAAATGGAAATTGCGCTACGAGCAGCTACTAGAACTGCCGGTCCAAAGTGGGTTTAAAATCCGCTTCACATAAACCCTACACAGACACATATCTGCATCTTTACATACATCTATATGTGTGTATACACGTGCATATACGCATATATGTGTATAGATGGATGCATATACGCTGGTAGGGCTTAAATGTCATGATTCTCAATAGTCTAACAATGGAATATCAAGTAAAGAACCAAAATAATAGCTAAAAATTAGAGAATTAGATTGGCTAGGTTTACCTCCACCAGTAGCACTTCTTATTTCCTCCCAAATGTGAACACTACGGTCGTAGGAACAAGTGGCAAGCAACTGTCCAAATTCCGGATGAGCCCAAACGACTCTCCAAACGGCACCACCGTGAACCTACAGGAACCCCGTACTGATACGAAAATACCTATAAGACAGACTAGGGAAATAAGGAGACCGATCAGTCCCGGCATACCTTCCAGCTTGCCGCTTTCTTCCATGAACCGTCAGGACACCGATCCCACACCGATAGAGTCATGTCGCTCGAGCACGTAGCCAAACGTCGACCGTGATGGTCAAAAGCAACCGAAAATCGACGAAAATTCGAGATAAGCACATTCACCAATTTGACTTAAACAAGCAAAAACACCGAGGATAAATGAGATAGAAACACTGACTTGATGGATTAGGTCCCTATGAGTGACGTCGAAATCAAACGGCTTTGACCGATCATCGTTTTCTGACGAAGTGAAGTCCATTTAACCTGAAACTTCTTGTTCACTCATTAACCCCACAGATTTTCCATTTAATTTCTGATAAGGACAATGTACTGATGAGAATATCAAACGCGTCAAATCAATTGATTACGAAGTAACATGCGGATTCAATTCAAATTTCGATGAAAATCATAGAACATACATTGACTGAAGTAGGTTGCGTTCTTTCTCATTAGGAAGGGACATATGAAAAACCGAACCCATTCGCTGGAGAGGAATTTTTCATAGGAGTGTTAGTAACCATTCGAGAGCTGAGACTTCAGGCTACAGCCCTGCGTCACCGATTTTCAACAGACCCCTTTATAACGCTGTGATCTCCACACAAAGCTTTGTCTCAGGTGCGCAAATTTCTCGCCAGACAGAGCTCTTTCTTTGGATGATTACTATTCATCGATAGCGTAACCGTTTCTGACTCCAACGTTGTGCTTATATCCTGAAAAGACCGTTTCTCTGAAACGTAGCAGGTAGGATAAGTTGTATTCCCATCTCGTTCAAGGGCCAATCTGGCCAATTCACGTGCGGTGTGCGTGAGGTGGTTGAGGCAGATCCGTTCGATGACGCGATGACTATCGGTTTTTCGGGCATATGAACGTGCAGAGAAGAGTTGCGCCAGCAGTTCACGTGCCCGTCTTGCGCACGCTCACGTGAATTGGCCAAAGGCCCCCGTGCGCAAACATGCGAATTTAACTATTTCACCTGCTGCTCTGCAGAGAAATGGTCATTTCAGTATATAAGCACAGCGTTGGAATCAGTTCCGATTACGTTATCGAATGATTACTCATAGTCTCAAGATAGAAAACTATCCAGCGAGATATTAGGGCGTCTCAGCGGAAGAAATCTCCTCCTGTAGCAGCGTCAAAAAAGGGCTCTTTCGAAAACCGGCGACGTGGGGCTATAGCCTGAAGTTTCAGCTTTCGGATGTTTACCAACACTTCTATGAAAAGTTCCTGTCCAGCGAATGAGATCGGTTTTTCATTTACCCCCTCCTAATCAAAAAGACGCATGTGGCGCAGTGGTTAGAGGTGCTCTGCGTCGCATACAAGGTCAATGGTTCGATCACGCGTTCATGGCTCACCAAGCCATCCATCCCTCCGGGGTCGGTAAATTGGTACCAGGCAGGTCTCAGACTTGTCTGGGAGGATAAGCAGCACTGACTCGGTTCAGCGGGAGGCCACCGCGAGTCATTGTAAAGGTCAGATGTGCATTCAATCACCTCAAACGAAGTTAAAAATTGAAGTCGAATGCATGGCGCATCCATCAGGGATTGATCAACGCCGAGAGCTTCATCCTTTGTCCTTTAATCAGAAAGAACCAAAACTCAGACACTTCCATCAACCTGGTGTATTGGCTTGATCGACAAGGATTATAAGAATTGATTGGAAATGCCGAGAGTGAACAGAGATAGGTTTTCAAATTATTAAGTACTCCATTCTTCGTAGTAGCGATTGGTAGAAGGGGAAGACGGCCTCCATCCACATATAGCTATATTCAAAGAAAAATAGAACTCCTTTCTAGGATAAACTTCTGAGGGATGCGCCAAGCATGTGATTCCAATCAGAGCATTTTAGAAGAGATTATATACATATTTAGGCCTTTACAATGACTCCCAGTAACCTACCAATGTGTCGGGTCAGTGGTGTTATCCTCTTAGACGGGTCTGCTACCCATTCACAAACTCCGGAAGTTGAAAGGCTTGCTGAGCTCTACACGAGATCGAACCATCAACCACGCATATGTCGCGCAACATCTCTACTTACTGAGCCACACGTGCTCTATAGTTTAATTACACCACCAAAAAGATAACCGACAGCACATCATTAAGCAAATAAAGAAGGAAAACGAGGAAGTGACTAAAATACAAAGCAGAAGACAGCATCTAGTAAAGAAGTTCGAAATAGTACGTAATTGCGGAAAGTGCTCGCTCGTAGACGTCATTTACGGTGGATTTACAAAAATTACAATGAAAATTCGTTTGTAAACAATTCTTGCTATCGATTACTCTTTGCGGAAAGCTGGATTAGACAGTCATTCTGAGCTGCTAAACATAGCGCTTCATCTCGTCGAAACCGTACCATTTGAGGCGAAGTGATGATGAGAAATGTTCACCGAGATACTCTCCTATTGCAGCCAGATGCCCGATCGACGTGATCATGATGCTTAGCCGCTCGACTTCCGTGGACCCAGGGGCGTGTCCAACAATTCACCTTTTCTTCCTCAATAGAACGCCGACTACAGCTACTTTTCGTTGCAGGCCCCGCTGCTAACTCCTGAAATGAGTCGCGTGCGGTCTGCGCCGGCGTAATGACTGCTGTTTCTTGATGTTATGTGTGCAAGTGTGGTGTCAACATCAAGAAACAATTGTCCAAATGCCGACGCAAACCACACGCGATTTAGTGCGAAACTTATCTGTGGGTCCTGCTAGGAAAAGTAGCTGTCGTCGGCGTCCAATCGGGCAGAGGAGGTAAGTCGTTGGACACGCCCTTGGGTTCATGGAATTGGACCGATTAACGTGATCTCTAGTTGCTACTGATTAATCAAAAGAATGAACAAAGTCCATCACTCCGCTCTACAAAATTGGTACCAGATCTGTCTACTAAGATAGCTGCACTGATCTATCAATCGAGTATGCCACCACGAGCTATGCGAGCAGATATGCGCTCAGTCAACTGTAACAATGCTGAAGAAGATGAATATATGACGCTTCTTTTAGAGATTGATCAACGTCAGAGCTTTATCCTTTATCATTTAATGGCGTTATAATTCCTTCGCATTGGCTAAAGTAACTTCTTAATCCTTTAGGGATCAAACGGTACGTTTCGTACGCTGCCATGCGACGCGAAATCTCATTCAGCCTACTGTAGTTGTGGCGTTGCATCTAGTGGCAAAGCGAGCGCAAATAGCCAGACAAACATGTACAGACATGCGAAGCCGCCTCTTGCGATTGCCGCGAAAGCGACGGCGCGACGTCGCCTGCCTATCAACGCTGGTACTCAAAGGGTTAAGGCAGCATTAGCATGTCGCGATAAGCCACGTTCAAGTGGTCGCAAAACAATAAATGGAGCCTGAAATATGTTAACAATGCGCTTATCAGCAACAACCTTCGAAGAGTTTCATCAGTTACTCACAAAATTTATTTTAGCTGGTAGCGGACTGTTCTGCTCGTGAATTTTACGCCTCTTGTGAACTAACGACCATGACGATCTTTCGTACGTCGTTTGTCAAGAGATGTGGAATTGAATACTAGCGAAAAACGTCACATTGACACTACGCTGAATCGAGATCTACCTATATGCACCATCAACGGTCTGTGGTTTTGTGAGATCTCTTAGTAGCTCAAACAGCTTCCCGTAGATCCGGACACACGAAGGTTCACCTTCCTGCCGATCGAAAATACAAAGTGGGGTTTCCAGATGTGTGTGCAAGAATGAGACGAGATGTTAGATGGGCGCTCAACCATCACAACCAGGGAATACTAATGACACATCAATGCACTCGTAGAAATATGCCTCACGCGCAGCTTCTCTCACCATTTATGGAAACATTTTGGATTTAAACTAATTAGTGAACTTCACTCTAAGATAAAGTTCCATCGCAAGACGTCGGGAGAGTCATGCTTTATTTTAAAAAAATTCGGCTCTTCTCGGTTGTCCGAAGGCAAATGAATATTTGACCCCATCCGCTGCTTGAGAACTCTTCATGAGAGTATTAGTGATCATTTGAAAGGTCAAATTTCTGGCTACAGTACTAAGTGGATGCTTTTTGACAAAAACCTTTGATAACGTTGTAGCATACAAAATAAATTTATATTTGACACTCGCCGTGCGCTTTCATTTTTATTACGCCTGTAATTTGCTGGAAGCACGAAAAGCATATGATCGTGTAGAGGATATGCAGTAGTACCAGAGTCATACCTCCAATTTAGAGTTCTTTCAAAGCGGAAATACATTACTAATTGAATAACAAAAATCACGCTTCACATATGAGATGTCTCAACGGATCGATCAGTCGCCGTGTTGAAAACCCCGTGTGACCCGCGTCCAGCCCGTAGATTACCCAAGAAACACATGCTCGCGTATGTGAATCAATCTTATGTTCGCTGCTGCACTGCAGAGAAGCGGTCTTCCCATGAAATAAGCACAGCGTTGGAATCTTTAAATCCTACGATATCGAATGATTAAAAAAAGAGAAAGAACTGCGACTTGCGAGAAAAACGCGTGTGTGAGAAATATTTTCTACAAAATTTTCAAAAATGAAGAGAAGATAGTCCAGGTGACCCACTTTTGCGAACCTAATTTTGTTTTGGCTTTGATAGCGTCATACCAGATCCATCAATAAAAACCTAGCAAATCAATGGAATCCTTAAAATTTGATCCATCGATTGATTAATGAAGCTCCGAATGAAAAGCTTAGTCAGCTAGAGATCTCTCAATGAGAAATAAAATAATATTTTCGCTCTTCCAGCGCAATAACGAGGCCTTTTTCAAGATGAAATACACTGTTCAAATTGTTTTGATTTGTGCTATCCAGCAATTATTTGAACATCAAAAAAGACCAAGAAATACGCTTTTTACAAGGGGTCGAAGCGGCGCTCAATTGACGGATAAGCACCTTTGGTCCTATTTACGTAACGATCACGTTTTTTCAAAAGTGGGAGCGGAATTGGATGTTCTTTGTCTACCTTCTTACGTTCTTGATTATCTTGCAAAGTTTTCATTCACTCGTTTCTTCTAAGTCGATTCTGAAGCTAGGTTTTTCACTACGTTGACTCCACAGCCTCAACAGACTTTGAAGATGTGGTTCTTCTCCCTTATCCGGAAACAAATGAAGAAGCGACCCTTCTCGGTAGACAAGAAGTATTCACAGAAGTGTTAATAATCAGTTGGAAAGCCTAAATCCCTGACTAGAGCCGTACTTAGTCGGTTTTTCGTAACATCCTTTTATAACGCTGTAAAACTCAATGTAGTGTTTCACATTGCCACTACCACAGAATTACTGTGAAGACGGATCAATAGAGTGTCAATAAAAAAATGTCAAATAAAGTCCATTATATGTTCCAATCAACATACCACTTTTCTGGCTTGTAGATTCTTCTTTCGATGTTTCTCTAATATGAGGCGACAAATGAAAATTCGACCCCTTTTGCTGGAGAGGAAGTTTTCATTAAAGTGTTAGTAATCATTTGAAAGCTCAACTCTCTGGGTGTCGCACTACGAGTTCATCTGAAGTTTATATAGAACTGGACATAAAATCCCAAATAAATAACGAAAATTGCAATCCACATGTGTCTCGCTCAAGGCGATCAATCAATCGCCGTGCGGAATCCGCTTCCAAACCCGCACCAAATTATGCACACAAACGCTTGCTAGCAAGCAGCGTCGCGTCTATGAAACTTAATCTTATTCTCCCTCCTACACTGCAGTGAAACGGTATTTCTAGAAAATAGGCATAGCATAGTAATCATGGAAATTTACATAATCCAATGATTACTCGCGATTCCAGGTAAGAGCTCTGTTCTGCGAGAAATATGCGTGTGTGAAATACAAATGATTTAAATCTGCGACAGTGCTATGGCTTCGAATGATTACTAACACTCATGTGAGAATTTCTTGCCTAGCAAAAGAGGCCGAATGATCAATTGTCGCCCTATAACAGACAAATGCCCTTTCATCCTTTTTTTTCGCATTAGAAAATCAAACAATAGAACGACTGTTCCGAAATAAACTCAGATAAGCACCCCAATTTGAGTTCCACGGAAAATTGACACTACTGTGGGTGCACACCGATATTTCGCTTCAATCGGACGCTCTTTCTTGAGCTGTGCGGAATGGATCACCACTAAGCATTCTGAGGCACCATCTATTTCCTCAGCGACTGTCTGACCGCCTACGCGAAATGCGTAGTTTCATCATTTGCCTTAATTCTGGAGGTCGCGACTGCGTGTTTATGGATACAATTTCTCCTATATTCGTAAGACGTGTCGATACGAATACATTGGCAGTACGAATAAACGACTCTGCTTCCCGCCAAAAAAGCACTCAGTTGAAAACGTGGCGCAAAAAGAATTTTGCATAATTCTGCTATCGACCGCTCTTTTACAGATCCGCTCACAAAGAAATAATCTGAGAAGGATATGATTTGTTTTGAGTTTGATAGGTCTAGTGCTATATGGGCTCTATTTCGTTCTAATGGGACCCATCAGTAGCACCTCCCTCGGTTCCGCCGATCCCTTGAGGCTAATAAATCCTCTAAAGGAAGCGACACCGAATAAAAAATAATCACTTCTAGTAGGATAATAATATTACCCGACGTTGTGGTGAAGTCTGCGGCTTTTAATTGCTCATACCTCTGCTATCGACCGCACTAGACAACACTAGACCTATCGGCTCAAAACAAGTCATATCCCTATCAGAATATTTAGTTTTGCACAGATTCTATGGCTGAAAAATATTTCACGCAGACAAATACCTTTCGACACGGGTAGTATTAAAGATTACTTGATATTGTTCATTCGACGGAAGGGAGAATCAATACCCACTTAGTTGATCCCCTTCGATTAGGCTCAATCGAAAGCTCATGGAAAATAAAGTCTGAACAAGTCACTTGCAGTGCGAATGAAATTCAGGTTTTAGAATGGTAGAGGCACTTGTCTGACTGGCTAAAATGCTCTATAGCAAACTTCTTAAGGGACTTTTTCTATCTTTTAGAGAATTCTATGATAGTTTAGGAAATGCAGATGGTTTATGGCCTTGTGGAGCGGATTGAGCGGTGAGAGCAGATTGTACCGCAGAGGTCCGAGTTGCGAAGGAGCGGTACCGAGCGGGCGCCAATCTCAACACTCAGTTCGATCGCCAGAGGTCATACGTATGGTCGGTCATGTGGCTTCACCTGGACCACCACACATCAATCAATTTCTTATTCATCTATTATTGCTTTCTTCACACAATCTTGTTGTCGTGTACCTAATGTTATCATAGGTTGTGTTCATATAATTGTTAAATGAACTCAAGAGAATTGTGAGCGGAACATAGCGCTTCTGTGGCGGAGCGAACTAACTTGGGTTGTGCACGGCTCAGCACCGTTGGTTATGGGATTGTGCCCATATATGACCACTAAACATATCAAAGCGTAAAATGAATGTATAGCAACGGCTTTGTGTCAGCTCACCAAAAAAGCAGTAAGTTATTAATTAGTGCTGAGATTTAATGAACGTCCGTCTCTTGAAACAAATTTATTTCTTTTGCCATTGTATACATACAACGGCTACTTTTTGTATTCGCCTTCTCCAAAAATGCTGTCCAAAAAAGTATCCAAGGGACTTTTCGTAGTGTATCGTTCAATAGTGGTCCGAACGTTTTACGTTTCGTTGTTGTAGTCACCTCCATACCAACGAAAGGATTGTATGCGCTTACGGCCATGAAATAAACGACAGCCAACATTGCGAAGATAAGGAAGAGCTTCATCTGAAAATTACCAAAGTTTTTGAAATCGCATTGGCATCAATACAATAATAAAAGATGTTATGAACGAGAAGAAGATGAACAAGAAGCGCAAAAGCAAGAGCATGCCATCTATAATTTTTCACTCGACAAACAACTTTACATGGATGATTTCTGCCTTGTAATTATCTAAGACGATTGGTCATTTAGTCCCTTTAGGATAGTATATCCATTATCATATACGTATAATGGGGAGCCATGAGCGAGTGGTTGTGATGCTCGTCGCGACGCGCGCGCGTTAAGCCACGCCCCAACACTCTCCGGCAATCAGTACAAACACACTATGAAGCACCACAGCCAGGCTATCCTCCATATTGCAAAGAGACGTGTCAGCCAATATTCTACTACGTTCAAGAAGAAAACGAAAAACGAATTGGATGCTAGAAACACGGGGATTCGCATTGTGAAAAAGTGGACGGATGAATAAACTTTCCAAAACTATGCATATATTATATTTCTAATTGTAAAAAGTCCGTTCTTTCGGTAAAAAAATTTGTTCTCGTAATTATTTCATCTCCAAACTTATATCTTGCCTGTTCGCCTCTCGAAATTGAGTAATTTTGCCTGAAAACGCACGATCGAATTTTCTACGCGTCCTACTTTATCTGGAAAATGGGAAATGAGTTTATGATATTTTAACACCAGAGGTTTTGAAAAATCAAAATTCAGTTACATAAGTAACCATAACAATATTTCTAAAGAGTTTTTATTGTTGAAAGAAGGAACCAATTACAGTGCAATGTATTTACTAGAAATCGAAGAACTTTTAATTTGAAACATGAAAAATATTAGGAGTCCTTGTGCCCTACGATCTCGTTAAAATTACTTAAATAACTGCAACATATATAAACGCTATCTGACGCCTCCAATGCACAGATGTTCCAAAAATCCAGCAGAGATTCTGGAAAGATTGTCAACATTATGCACGCGTGGGGTTCTACTGCAGCAACTATACCTTAAGTGGAATTGCGAACTTTGATAACGTTAAAGAAACGATTGATCAAATTATAGTATATCAAAAAAGAATAGAATTTCAAGTAAGAAGGAAAAGAAGATTGATTTTGCAGTATTTCAGAATCTCAATAACATATTGGCTTATCCCACAATTTCGTTCTCAGTTCGACACTTTTGTCAAATCGATTACTATGTAACTAGAAGAATCAGTAAATCAATAATTTAATCACCAACATGATCAATGGTACACAATCGTTTGGTGGGCTAAAATGAATCCCTTCTTCTTAAAGGAATGAGGAAATCCCGTCTTTGATTACGAGAATTACTATTGTTGCTCTGATGGTAATTCATTCAAAGATTAGCCATTACTAAACAGGAAGAAATTAGAATAGTACTTGTACAGAAACTACTAGAGAGACAAGGTCTATTCTTCAGGCTGGTAGTGTAAGTCATAAATCGTGCATTACCAAGCGTGCTATTCACAACACTTCCAAGCCTCCGATCCTTACCCTGCATCGCAGGGATTTTTGAAATGCTTGAGCTCACAATTTAATTCTTCTCAATTCATTTAATCACTTAGCAAAAACTAAACAGGATGGTGGCCATGCCAATGACTATTGATGATATATTGTTTTCTCGTGCATTCATTTTGCACTATTTGTTATGACTATCAGCTAATGTACAGCGTGATAATGTCTCAAAAATATATCGAAAACTATTCTGCTTTTGAGCGCACGGCGAGCGAGGGTGTTCATTCGAATGTTGCTCCACCAAGGAAGATTTGACTTCAACGATGATGATGACGGAGACGAAGATTAAAGTGGAGGATGAACGACTATGGAGAACTGACCCGAGCCATCGGCTCAGTAAAGCCGAAGACGTCAAACTTTAATCAATTAAAGTTGTCATTACGACGAATGGTCTTTTTTGAGCCACGCATGTCATGTGGTCTGTTGAAAATGGGCTAATTTATAGAGCCCGAAACGTGTTTCAACCTTATGGTCTCACCCACGCATGTCTCACCTGAGACCGTAAGGTCGAAACACGTGTTTCGGGCTCTGTATGTTAGCCTAAGAGAACACTCGAATAGAATGATATAAAGCTGTCATTATCAGCCTTGTGGCATTATCTTAATCATTAAAGAAAATGGTATGAAAATTGGTAAATCGCTCAGAGAAAAGACAAAAGAGGGATAGTATGTAGAGCTGCTGGAGTTGGAAGTGAGTTGTAACAATGCCATGCATCGAACCTACATAGAGCCACTAGATAAGACGATAGAGGAACAGAGGGTTTGGTGTCAATTAACCTCTTTGGAAAGTGCCATTCATTCGACTTTATGAAGAATACAAAAAGAGTTTGGACGCACATTTACCTTATGATAGAAGTTTCACGACCTAAAAATGGCACAGATTTGTAGGGATCAAAAATGAAGAGCTTGATGTATCTGCGCTACGGTAGGCTATGCCGACTAAAGAGGGTGTACTGTAAGCACTTATGACTGCCAGGCGGTGGATGGCGCCTAGCGCTGATAAAGGGACAAGCGGAGGGTATGCAACGTGCTGATCGAAGATAGTGATATACAAAGTACCACAATGACAGAGCTAAAGCTACGATGAATGAAGACGTAGTAGAAGAGCCCGGAGACACACGGTGAATGACTTCTCGACTGAATGGCCATCCTTTTATATCGTTTGAAATGGGAGGAGACTAACAGGTTTCGAAATTAATTTTCGTCACAAAAATCGGAATGTGCGCACATACTATTATAATAAAGAGAAAGAGAATTTAGGATTACAGTGCAGAGACGATGATTATCCTGTGATATATGCGAAAATGCACTGATTAAAAACAATGGAATTGATGCGAATGTAGATTGAGCACGCAAAAAGGATGAGGTCTGTTGATGAACACATTCATCTACATGCATAAAGCAGCAAAGGAAATCAGTAAGCAAAGTGTCAAAGTGAATTCTTTATTACAGTACGAATTATTGAATCTGACTCAACATAAGTGGCAGCTTATTCTATTTCTATGGAAAATGTCGATTCCGTTCTTTATTTATTCGACCACACAAAGAAACTGAGGCTGTGGATAAAGTAAATTAGAAGTTCTGTGATTAATCAACTCCATTTATCAAATGCACCGATTAGCTGTTAACAAATGTGTCAAATGAAGAGAAAATACTTTCATATTGAAATTGGAATTCTATTTCTTCACAGGTCAAGGGTTTTCGAGATTCATCAAAGCGAATAAGTGACATATTCCTATACAGTGGAAACTATCAAGCCGTTAGTGCTCATTCATCTTCATCTTTCTCCTTCAGATTCTTCAAATTCGCTTTGTCTCTCTTTAACATCATATTTTCAAAGTTTTAATGGTCTTCTGGATGAGTACTTCGCCAAACTCCATACCAAGTTTGATATGGTCATAGGAACAGTCCTCCATCTCAACGAGAACACTTTCTGTCTTCCATTTTGAATGATTATATATATCGCTTGTTAAATTTCGTATAGAAAATGGTGCCTTCCGCGCAATTATGCATTACGGATTCTTTTTGGAAATGAAATGTTGATGCCAATAAACTCTGCTGCTGCGGCATGTTCACCCAATACGTCTGTTTTTTTTTTTTGATATGACGAAAAATTTTATTACATTCATTCCATGTGCTTTCCTCCATATTATCTGACTGACATCGGAGCCGTACTGTAATTCTGCAGCCTCTAGCTCTTCAATATTGGTGATGAAATAATATGTCATGACTTTAGTTCTAACATTAACCATCGAAGTGACTTTGAATTGTCTGTACCTAAATGTAAAGCACTGAAGATATGAGCATATGATTTAGGAACTTTTCAACATTTTAAGGTCTTACGCAATCTTTAAACGTAAGTCAAATCGACTGCAAAGGAGACAATGATTCCTGGTATTACCTTACCCTTATGGAGGTTGAAACTGTAGTTTCACACTCCATCTCATCTTGAAACACCTCTTTAAGAGGAGAGTGTATCTAGCAGATACCGATCGGTGTCTTTCTCACCGACCGCGAATTATGCAAGACTTTCCTAGGTGGGGCGAATCAACGTCGAAAGTGGATTTGTCATGGATAACGAGCACATTTAGTGAACAGAAAAGAGAACTCTGCACTTTTCCATTTTCGGCAAGGGTTTAATGAAGAAACTTCTTCACCTCAACAAAGATTTCTCATTAGACTTATAGCAATTGTTCGAGAGCATAATTCTTGAAAATCGCGTAAATGTACTTGTTTTTCAAATAGACTTCTTACACCGTTGTAGCAAGGAAAAAACATTGTTTTTCACAAGCGTCACTCGCATGTTCGCTATTTTTCTGAGCTTTTTTCTCTTCGTAAAAATTCTTGAGTTCAGCACAGTGAAAGAAAGTGTAGAAGAAACTTTGTTCTATTGTTCTATATTCCATTTTCACCTTTATACTGCTAAGTAAACCCGCCACTTAGCCTAAGCTCTGACACGAAGGCCTTGTGAGTGTGTGCAGGAAATCCTAACTTGTCGGAATTACAAGTTCTGACTAGAGTTCTTCTCCGGGCGGAGAAGAATTCTGAAATCAATAGCGAAAATCGTATGGCACATGTGATTGTAGAAGAACCGTGCTGCGCGGTTGATAGATCGCGTATTCACATCAGCTTACACACCCTAGCCGGGAAATTATTGCGCGGTCTATGTGAAACTCAATCTTATTTCCTCTGCCACAGTGCAGTGAAAAGATTAATTTAGGAAGCAAACATAGTATGGGAATCGTTTGACATTATACTATCGAATGATCACTGAGAGTTCAAAAGAAGAACTTTTTTCTGCGAAAAATACGCATGTATGATACACAGTTTTATCTTCTCTACCACAGCGCTGCAAGTAGACCTTTCTTGAAAAACGCAAGAGTTCTGAAATCTCCGGGACCAGCGCAATCGATTCATTGTCTGCTACATGGAGATTTCAAATCCGAAATAATTGACATATTTCAATCCGATAAGCATAACCACTCGTTTGGGTAAAGGAGCAACAGAAGGTTTCACGTTGACATCGAGCTGAACTTAACTCCCCATTATAGAACGAACTAATAAAGTCTGACTTAACATATATGGCAGTTCAATCTATTCATTCTGCATTGAAAATTATTTAGAAGATAGCACTTTGGTGTAATGTGTATTATGAAACATCATTTTTATTAGATTTATTTTAATAGTAAATGCATTACTTGCTTCCATGTCGTAATCACTCAACATGTGGCTTTTTCAGTCTTTCTAGTATGTACTATTTATTCATTTATTTGCATATTTGCTTATTTATTCATATAATTACGGATTAATCTATATAAACATATGTGATTTATTGTGGCCGAGTGGCTGTGATGTTGGTCACGGCGTACGCGAAGCCGGGCTCCACCCCCAACCCTCTCTGACAGTCAACAACAGCACCTTATGGAGCGCCACAGCAAGGCTATCCTCGGGATTGCAAGAAGACATGCTCGACTAGTATTTTACGTCATTCAAGAAGAAGACGAAAAAACGGAGCTAATGCTAGAAGTACTCGGATCTGCACAGCGGAAAATATTGTGATTACGAACTGTACAAATAAATATAAATTTTAGAAAATTACTATATTGTAAGTACTGCTCTGCTAGACGGCAATAGATGAAAAACCAACCTCATTTGCTAGGCAAGATGAATTCTTAGGAGATCTGTATCCATTCGAAAGCTTAGAATTCCGGCTATAGCCTCGCAGGGCCGGTTTTCGGAAACACCCTCTTTCTACGTTGTTGCAGAAGGAGATTTGTTGGCTTCAGAAACGCATATTTCTTGCAGGGCAGAGCTTTTTTGCAGTCATTAAACTATTACTAGTCATTCGATAGCGTAATCGCTCCTGATTTCAACGCTGTGCTTATATCCTAGAAAGACTTCTTCTATGCAAGCAGTGGATAAAATAATTAGAATTTGCACGTCCAACCTAAGGGGTCTTTGCCTAATTCACGTGCGGTTGCTGAGACCGCCACGTGTGTTAGAGTAATGACAATAGACCTTGCAGCAGTCTCATGGGCATGGGAGAAATGCACGAAGAATGCCATGCTCCAGAGGAGATTTAATACAGGATATGTATATTATGTGGAATGGCAGATAGAGAGTGTTCTTTTCGGTATAGGGTGCTGTCCAATGATTATATCAGTCTTGCTGTAGGTCTTGCTATGCTCCTATCTATGAAACCACAAAGACTTCGAAGATACCATGTTAGGGAGGGGCAGCGAGGACTCGAGGATTCTGCAGATGGTGTGATGGACACTAGTGGATTGTTGATTATACACTATTTAAAAACACTGCGATTCATGAGCGTGGTGTAGAATCTCTGACAAAACAAAAACTCAGTATGAGCTTTCTTATTTACTTAACACTCTTTATTACCAGTTTTTCAGCGGATTTGATAGGTGAGTCCAATTAAGTACGGAAATACTGATCAGCGTCATCTGTAGCTTTGTCTTCTTTGTGTGGTTGAATGGATGGAATAGTGAAATCGACATTTTCCATTCAAATGGAATGAGCTGCTGCATATGTTGCTCACAACTTTTTTTTGTTTTTTTTCCCACATTCATTTTAAACGTGAAGTAAGGCGCGGTGTACGTGAGACTCAGTCTCATTTCTTCTGCTGTAGTGCAGAAAAAAAACCATTTAGGAAAGCAGTTGCAGTTTTGGAATCGTCGGTTCATTGTGTCGAATGATTACTAGATGTTTGAGACGAGAATTTTGCCCTGTGATAAATACGCATATATGATACGCAATTTATTTTCCCTGCCACAGTGCTGCAGAAAAAGCTATCTACAAAACAAGAATTGCTCGGAATTTTCATGATCTACGCTATCGATCGACTGTTGACAATTCATAGAAAAAACTTTATCGTAGGTGCAACACACGCGCAATAACACGCGTCGCCTATGGAACGAAAGTTTATTTTTCTGCTATGACGCTGTGAAAAAGTATTTTCGCAGAACAAAAACATTTTTAGTGTCTTCGTATCTCGAAATTTCGAGCCTTCATTAGTAGTCTAATGAAGTCTTTGTTGAGAGAGAAAAGCCTTCTGAACTGCCGTCTCCGGCAACGGCAATATTCTGAAGCCCAAATACGTAGACCTGTGTGTGGTTATGAGGACATAGAATGTCGAAGTAGTCAAAAATCTTTGCAGTTTGAAAAACCATTTCTAGAAAAGATCCAGTGGCAACCGAAACGAATTTCGTCAAATTAAGAGCGAACTAGTGGACACTCAGGTAGTCGCTAATATAGTGTTATGTCAAACTTCACATTAGGAATAATTGACGTATTCCAATCCCATGGGAGAGGATTTCAGAACGTCCTTGTACTAGACTGAAGTAGGCCAATATTCACCTGTTTGGATAACATGGGCAACAAGGGAAATCACGTTGACGATGAGCTGAACTTAACTCCCTCACAGGATGAACTCTCATGTCTGACTGAACATATGTGGCAGTTTATTCTATTCATTCTGCATTAAATCTCATCTAGAAAATATCACTATTATGCAATGTGTATCATGATTCATCAATTTCATTATATTCAATATGATAATAATCCCATTGACTGCTGCCACGTCGTAATCACTCAATATGTTAGTTTTTCAATCTTTTTATTATGTACTTTCGCACAATTACGCTATTAGCATCGGTGTTAAACTGTAATTCTGTATTCTCTCGTCCTGCAATATTGCTTATGGAGAATTAGGCCTCCACTTCAGCTCTAACATTCACCTTCATAAGTGATTTTAGCTGCTTTGTAACTATATCTCAACCGTCGGAAACCGAGTGATGTATACAGGATGCGTGAAACATTTTGTCAATTTTTTATTGATGCTGATAATTTTAGCAAATTCTTTGTTCATCTTTGGTCTAGAATCTGTTTTACTTAGTTGCCTGTTTTAGATGTGCTCAAGTTATGGATCGTAAAATGAACAAGTCGCAGTGATTAAGTTGCACAAGATGCTCGCACACGTTTCCGTCGCATTCGTCTAAGCATGTGTCAGAGCCGAATGACCCCTCACTCGCCAGAATCCACGTCGATTTTTCAATCAGGATCAGCAGAAGTCTGTAGCATCAAGATCTATAAGCCACATCTGTGTTCCAGCTTCGCTGATGATCTGGGTCAGCATTCGTGCCACCAGAAGGACGTTGTAGGTTTTCACCAACGAAAACTTCAAAATCAATGCTGCCAGCTATCAGCAGCGAGTTTTACGGGGCATACGAGGGTTCACTTAACACTTCGGCGCCGATGGATTTGCACTTCAGCAGTAGTGAGCTCTTACGAATTCGGTCTGTTAAACGATCGCCAGCTCTCAAAGCCAGTTCCCAGGCTTGTGGGCAGAAGGCTTTGACCGTCAAACTTGACGGATCTCGACTCAGTGAAATACTCCGGGTGGCCCATGCTGAAAGGGGTTTTGCTACACTCGTGGGACGAAACTACGGTGAAAATCTATGCGAGCATATTCGTATTCCAACTACTGCGATACAGAGATTTCAGTAAAATTATCAGCATTGATAAAAAAAAATACGAGCTATAGGATGTTGATTCCTCCTTGGATGCCTTTAAAATCACGACTAAATTAGTCCAGGCATGATTATGAACCAAATCTTATAATCATGCATATATATGTATGCATGTAATATATCTATTATGTTGTATAAATACATATATGCATTTATATACATAAAAATGTATGTGAATATAAGTATATATATATCACCTGTATCACCTGTCGTCCCGTTGATCGTCGAGTGACTCGAGCGGGTACCAGCAACTCTTCCATTTTTCCCTATCGCGTGCAAGAGTAGCCCAGTGGGTCCTCCTCGCTCTAGGAATTCGCTGAGCATCATATCTTTCTTCCATCGCTTTCGTGAAGAATGGACCAACGGAGTCAGTGGTCTTCCTTTAGAGCGCTTGACGTCCCGAGAATCCAGTCGCTAACGGCTCTCGTCCATCGGTTCTCGTTGAAGCGCATCACGTGTT
Source organism: Parelaphostrongylus tenuis (assembly GCA_019055375.1). Taxonomy (NCBI): domain Eukaryota; kingdom Metazoa; phylum Nematoda; class Chromadorea; order Rhabditida; family Metastrongylidae; genus Parelaphostrongylus; species Parelaphostrongylus tenuis. Next base: position 79,388 of record JAHQIW010004336.1, on the reverse strand, counting down.
CGGCCTACCTTATTTTCGATATCCTGGCGTGTAGAACGGCGTCTCTGATTTTCGATCGTTGACGTAGGTCGGAACATCGGATCCTTTCTCTCATTTGCGAGATACGGGATACTCCTAGCATCGACCTTTCGGCTGCGCGTTCGATAACGGCAAGTGATCTTTCATCCTGCTTACGTAGCGACCAGGTTTCTGCTGCATACGTTAGGGCAGGGATAATTGTCGAGTCGAAAAGGTGGGCACGGAGTCGGATGTTCTTTGTCCTCTTCACTACATCTTCGATGCTCTTAAACGTTCCCCAAGCCGCTCGTTTCCTCCTGCTCAACTCTGGAGCTAGGTCGTTCATCATGTTGATTTCACGACCTAGATAGACGTAACTGGAGCATTCGGAGATTGTCGTTCCGTTGAGCGTGAATGGGGCATTAGAAACCCATCCGTTCCTCATGAACATTGTTTACGTTAGATTCAGTTGAAGACCAATCTTTCCACAGGCGTTATCGAAATCGGTCAACATTCGTTCCGCTTGGCTGATGTTTGGTGTTATGAGAACGATATCGTCAGCAAAGCGAAGGTGGTTTAATTGTCGACCGTCAATTTTCACTCCCATTTCGTCCCATTCTAATGTTCGCATGACGTTTTGTAGGGTGGCAGTGAATAGTTTTGGCGAAATTGTATCGCCTTGTCGAACCCCTCTTCTTACGTCAATAGTGATATTGTTGTAGAATGGAGATATTTTGGTCGTGAAATCTTTATAAAGCTCACGAAGGATCATTATGTACCGAGTAGGGACGCCCTGGTTATCCAGAGCCTCTATAACCGCTTCTGTTTCCACTGAATCAAAGGCTTTTTCAGATCGATGAAAGTGAGACAGAGTGGTTGTTTGTACTCTCGCGAAACTTCAATGAGTCTTGTAATCGTGTGGATGTGGTCCATGGTACTAAATCCTTTTCGGAACCCTGCTTGTTCGCATGGCTGTCCTTCGTCCAGTGTTCTGTCAATCCTGTTTAGGATGACTCGAGTAAAGAGTTTATAGACAACGGACAGCAAGCAGATTGGGCGATAATTGCCTATGTCGTGAAGGTCTTCCTTTTTAAACAACAATACGGTCTTGCTGGTTTTCCATTGAATAGGGACCTTGCATTCTGACAGGTAGCGAGTGAAGAGCCGAGCCAGTGTGTTGATGAGAACTGGCGGCAGGTTCTTCAGGTGTTCTGGTCTAATCCTGTCTGGACCGGGTGTTGTTCTGTTATTCACCGACGATATAGCATGTCGGATTTCGGAAGGGAGGGCCAGTGGGACGACATATTCGTCCTCTTTCAATTTATATGACTGTAAGAGGACATGGCTAGCGAAGAGATCCAAGTAGTATTGGTGGATGATTTTTTCCATAGCCCTTCTCGAAGCTGTAAGTGTCCCGTCAGGGTATCGGAGTGCAATCATCTTGGTCGTATAGTTGGCGAAGCCTCGCTGGGCTTTGCGAATGCTCTTCCCAGCTTCTGCAGCTTCTGCCATAACTGCTGCTCTTCTCTCTTTGAGAGTCTTCTTTTATCGCTTCTCTGCATCGTTTCGCAAGTTCGGACGTAAGGTTTCGGTTGCCTGCAGCTCGTGCGATTCCACGTTGACGTATCAGCTCGAGTGTCTGCGGAGACAAGCGCCTCTTCGTGACCTTAGGACTCTCGGCTTTTATAGCGCTAACGTGAAGATATTCAACGAGTCGATCGTATTCTTCGTCTAAGTTGTCGACAACGGTATCTTCCCAAGAGCCGACTAATGATTTGAATAGATCCCAGTTTATGGTAGTCTGGGACTTCGTTGTTTGAATTTAGCGGCCTTCTCTCCTCTCCTCGAAAATCGGAACGTTGCGCGAAGGAGGCGATGGTCTGATTCCGTGTAGAACTTAGGAACAACAGCAACATCGGTTAGGCAAAACTTGCGGTTTACTATGAGTGATCTATTTCGTTATGGTACTCTCCATTGGGAGACTCCCACGTCCATCGCTGAGAAAGAGGCTTTTGGAATTGCGAGTTACCATGGATGGTTTGGGTCGTCATGATAAACTCAGATAGCCTCTCACCTTGTTCATTCCATTCTAGTCCGTGGGTCCCTATGTGACGTTCTTCAGACGTTCTTCTAGGTCCAATTTTTGCGTTAAAATCTCAGACAATGACCTTGAAGAATGCATGATCTTCTCTGAAGAATTTTTCGAGGTCCATACAGAACGCTTCGACTTCGTCTTCGTCATAGCTTGATGTTGGTGCGTAAGCAACGAAGATGGTCAAAGCCAGGCATAGAACCACATCGTTTCAACGTAATCGTCCGATACGGGTTGTTAGTTGTTCAAACGAATCAATAGTTCACGGTCAAGTTCGATTTGACGAGGACGCCAACGCTAGCGACACCTCTGCGATCGCATGTACCAAGGAAACAGTTCTTCTCCGGTGTCATAAACAGCGTGAAAAGGATGGCGCCTTCTCGTCTCAGCCAGGCCAATGACGTCGTACCTTATTCTTCTTGCTTGAATCGAATCAATAGACTTCTACAGCGGATTGGTGAGCAAGGGTTCTTGCGTTGTAGGTACAGATCGTCATTTTAGTCCGTTTCGATCTTGGCAGCCTAGTTCGGTCCTGAGATTTTAGCAGCCTCTCCGTACTCGTCCTACCTGGCGCTGCCGTACCAGGGGCTCTTTCGGGGTCAGGGGATGAGGCCCATATTTGTTACTGCTTTTGGCATTTCGATACCCAACGTATAGCTTGCCAGGCTTTAAACGTGGGGGTGGGCACTCACGAGTAGCTTGCCAGTCTCTCTCGGAGGAGCGGGAGGAGCTTATTTGTTGGAGGCGACTCCTGAACCGCCTCCCATGTACTTCCCAGCTGCTTGATTGCAGGCTTTTGGCCGACTGACTCGTAGAAATAGATTTTTTGTCAAATCGGCGCTGCAGAAGCAGGGAGCTCATCCCCTGAATCCACCTGCGTCTCTGGGAAGCACACGGCCGCCTTTGGTTCGCGTTTTATTCCCTATCCACCACCTGGGGACGCGCCACGTGCCCTCGCGACTAACCGGGCGGGATCCCTCAGAGAGGGAGGTCCATGGGTATATATATATATATATATATATATATATATAATTATATATATATATATCCCTTTGGGACGATAAGAGTCATTATGACGCCCCATTCGGACTCTTACGAAGATTGGTGCATACTCCAATACAGATTCGGGTTAATTGGGTTCTCAGAGGAGTATTATCATTCAAAAATGGTAGGATTTCACTGATGAGACTCCGGTTCAAAGAATATTAGCAAAATTACCACCAATACTTCTTTTTTACAAAGAAAAAAACCAAATCGTTACCAAAAGAATGTATTTCAACCAGTTATCGAACATTTCTCCTATCTTCTCGATGTTTCGTAGTGAATCGTAGCCTATGTGATTTGCTTCCTGTGATCTCGATTTGAATTATCGAGTGGAACACATACGGTGAGTATGTTGAGAGATGATTTGTGCTTGATGCGATTAAAATCTAGGTCTGGTGATTTTTTCTTAATGAGTAATGGAGGTTTGACTGACCGGTTGTAGACAACTTAACCTTTCGAAGCTCAATGAAGGCGAAATGCAGAAGCGTCAGCTGTTGAATAAAAAAAATATACACTTCATGTTCGGCTCAAAGAAGAAAATTAGAAATCGTTCAATCTCGACTTTGATAGAAAACATCTTGTGCGGAAAGATTCCATAGTAAGTTCTACTAATGAATAAAAGATATTATTTGCAATCGCAGTCCATTTTTTTTCTAATTCATAACGGGCTTTTGGGATTATATAGTTAGATTTCGATTCCTTATAGACTTTTTGCCAAAAAATTAAATCATCGTTAGGAATAACTTTTGCAAACACATTTCTAAAAAATAAAATTGTAAACAATTTCTCCTGCATCCAATCGAATTTCAAGGATTGTTGTTGTGAGCGTGTCCGAACGGCTGTGAATACGCGATCGTTCGACCCGCGCAACACGATTGCTCTATCATTTCACATGTGGCATACCATTTTCGTTATTGAATTCAAGATTATGTCCCCACTTCAAGAAAAGCCCTGAATAAATCATATGACATTAGTACTCTAGGCCTTCCTCCACACGTTCATGTGTTTTTCGTGCTTAGCTTTGAGCTAAATAGTGGGTTTATTCGACATTATTTAGGTCATTCCATGAGTTTTGTTATCTAGATCTAAAAACAAATCTATTAGCCAGAGATAATAAAATCTTAATTTTAGTATTCACATCTGTCCGGTTTGAATCGTTCAATGAAGTTGAAGAAGCATGTCAAGATTTCTTTAATTCGAACTGAAGGAATGGTGCCTCTTCTATAGACCGTTTTTTATAGGCCCGCTCAAAATGATATATTCTGATGAGAATATGACACGTTTTGAGCTACTAGGTCTATGGCTATACACGTACATGTTTCTTCCCATTAAGACTCATCAGTAGCATTTTCCCTCGGTTCAGCCTATCACCTGAGGTTAAATTATTCTCTATAAAAGATTCCACGCCGAGTAATCTCATTCACCCCAAGTCAGATGATGGAGTTACCTGACATGTGATGACCGGAGTCGAGCTTATAGCTATTACAAGAATCATAACTCTTCTTAGCCGACCGCTTTTATAACCGAGGGTGCCGTTGATGATCTGCAATAGAACGAAACAGGGTAGCTGTATAGCACTAGACCTAACAGCTCAAGCAATGTTATATCGTCATCAAAGTAATGGTTATTCGACAACATCAGCAGCTTGGCGGACCAGCGGCAGAAAATCGTTGAAAAATATGGTTTTACTTATATCAGTAGGTTATCATGTTTTGTTTGGGAATTTCATGCATGAGTTTTTCATTTTTTATAAGTGCCTCGGACTTCTGTCCAACCTTATACATTCAGTAAGCAACAGTAACGCCTGCTTCGTCGCCCAAAAAATTCGACACATAATCAGTGAATAAGCATAGTAAATACCAAGATCCACATTGTTATTCATCTTCCAATGCATCACCACTAACCTATTAACTAGGGCATTATGAATAGACACGGTTTCAAAAAAAAACGAATTTAATAGTTATGCAAAGTTTTTTTTTGTTGCAGCTACTAATTTTTATCGCACAATCCAAAGAGCAGTCATTTCTTTGCCAGTTATTTTGAACTTTCCAATAATCCAGAAAGCCTCGAAGGTTAGCGAGTGTTCGAAGGAATGCACCCAAGAGCTATAAACATTTTGGAACGGGAGGTGAAGAGATAAATGAGTCCTTACGATTGAAAAATTTCTAGTGACCGTTCTTAAATGCCCACGAAAGAAGAGCCATCCTTGAGAGGCAGCAATTCAATAGGAACATTCCGACTTGGAGTAGCCAATCCGAGAATGGAGGTTTTTCCGCGCATTCTCACGCTGGAGTCAGATTCGATCAACTTGGGTATGCGCACCAAAAATAATAAGGTACTGGCTTCGCTTGTAATTCGCTGTTGTCGAGTGGATCAAAAGGATCATCAATTATTCGATCACTGGATGGCGAAATCGCTGAATGATTCTGCTCATGAGCACGACTGTTGGAACATTAGATTTACACCACCAATTTCGGAGAAAGTGTGCCCTTGGACCTTTGGATTATTATAGGAGCTTGAAATAATCTGAGACTTATCTCGTCAGCGAAATATATCTTTGATAAGTACCTTATCCATAGGTAAGTACCATGGCTATAACGTGAGTACATGATCAGTACCATGGCTAGTCAACGTAGTTCGGAGCTTAACTTTGATTACTCTCTGAGTTGTAAGTGGTTACTTTCATCACAACGTTCTGAAAATACAGCGGAAAAAAAAAATAAAATTGGTGAGACAGTAACAACCAACCCGGTTTAACCGGATTAGACCAGAACACCTGAAGAACCTGCGCACAGTTTCATCAAACACCGTGGCTCTTCACTCGCTGCCTGTCAGAATGCAAGGCCAGTATTTCAATGAAAACCAGCAAACCGTATGTGTTCAGAACGGGAGGGCTTCACGACATAGGCAATTAGCCAATTGCTTGCTGTCCGTTGTCTAAAACTCTTTACTCGAGACCTAGACAGATTGACAGAACATGGACGAAGGGACAGCCATGCGAACAAGCAGGTTCCGAAAAGGATTAGGACTATGGACCATATGCACATATTACAAGACCATTGAAGTTTCACGAGAGTACAAACAACCACTCTTGTCTCACTTCATCGATCTGAAGAAAGCTCTGATTCAGTGGAAACAGAAGCGGTTATGGAGGCTCTGCATAACCAGGACGTTTCTACTCGGTACACAATGATCCTTCTGGAGTTATATAAAGATTTCACGACCAAAATATCCAAATTCTAGAACAATATTACCATCGACGTGAAAAGAGGGGTTCGACAAGGCGATGCAATATCGCCGAATGTATTCGCTAACACCCTTCAAAATGTCATGCAAACATTCGAATGGGGCGATATGGGAGTGAAAATCAACACTCGACAATCAAACCATCTTCGCTTTGCTGATGATATCGTCTTCATAGCACCAAGCATCAGCCAAGGGGAACGAATGTTGACCGATTTCGGCAACGCCTGTGGAAAGATTGGTCTTCAGCTAAATCTGACAAAAATTATGTTCATGAGGAACGGATGGGTTTTGATTACCCCAATCACGCTCAACGGAACAAAAATCTGCGAATGTTCCAGATACGTCTGTCTAGCTGGTGAAATCAATATGATGAGCGATGAACGACCTAGCTCCAGAGTTAAGCAGGAGGAAACGTGCGGCTTGGGGAACGTTTAAGAGCATTGAACGATGTAGTGAAGGGAAAAGAACATGCGACTCCGTGCCCACCTTTTAAACTTGACGATAACCCTGTATGCAGCAGAAACCTGGGTCGCTACGTAAGCAGGATGAAAGATCACTTGGCATTATTGAACGCGCAGTCGAAAGGTCGATGCTAAGAGCATCTCGTAAATGAGAGAAAAGATCCGAAGTTCCTACCTACGTCAAAGATCGAAGATTGAAGACGCCGTTCTACACGCCAGTATATCGCAATTAAAGTGGGCCCGAAACGTAATGTTTTTCAACGACAGCCGATGGACGAGAGCCGTTACCGACTGGTTTCCTCGAGACCAAGCGCTCTACAGAAAGACCACCAATACAGTGGTGCGATTTCTCCACGAAAAGCCTAGAAGAAGGATATGATGCTCAGCGATTCCCTAGAGCAAAGAGAACCCCATGGGCTACTCTTGCACGTGATAGGGAAAAAATAGAAGTGTTGCTGGAACCCGCTAGAGTCACTCGACGATCAACGGGACGACAGGTTATACAAGTAATACCTTTGTTTCGAATGTCCTATTGAAACCACGTTCAAATTTCAATAGATCCTTTCATCATTATTTGAGCCAACGTATCATGCGGTCTGGTAATGGGCTCTTGTACAGCCCGATACACTGTTTCGACCTTGAAGTCTCGTCAGTCGGACAGAATTCGTCGTCTTTCAATCTTTTTAGCCAATCCTCTGTGGATGCTCCAGTCCCCACACCAAGAGGCACCGAAGACGAACGCTTTACACTGCAAGTCAAGTGAAAATATCACTGAGCCCACAGTGTTGTACACTTGATTCCTCTTTATCTGGTATTTTAATCACCACGCTCAAATTTCAATAGACCCTTCATTTGGAATATCAAAGACCCTTCATCAAGATTGGTGTCGGGTTTGCTACGTTCTCTATAATGCTGCTTGTTTTGTTTCAATGAGACCTCCGATACACGTGTACGGCTGTGGCGCAACGACATAGCTAAAGCTTTAAACACTCAAGAATAATATAGTTTCGAGCGCAGATGGCGATATACCTTGGAAACTAGCTTTCGTAACAAATGAATTAAGAGTTGTCATCAAAAGGTGTCTGAAAACACTTTTCTGGGCAACTCTGTAAGAATTATCGATGTTCCATCCACTATGTTACGGCACCAATTAGATCGGTACAGCTTGTACGACCATCTACATATGACAGACAATTGCTTAATATGCCTTAATGGTAGGGACGGAGATTGCCTGAGTTCGGATACAGTATACCAGATCTTTTTCACGATATGTGATGGAGAATGCACTGGCAAAACGGAAAACCATTTTACATTCACTTCAAAGAACACTTGACGAAAAATCGAACAATCAAACAATTAAGCCCTGAAGGGCGCAGAGGGTAGAAAGGCATGGCGATGAGGACTTCAATGAGGCTAAGAATTCTGAAGCAAGGATCAAAAACATTAGCTCGAAAAATCTTCGAGGTTTTTGGATAAACCTCAAAATTTCAAGAATAAATAGAAGAGGAGAGCGCTGTGCTTAACAGTTGATATGGCACCTCATCTCTGATTCATTTTCTAGTCTGAGTATGGTTCATTTCGCACAGTTTGTCACATGACACCTGTGACTTTCTTCATATAAGTGTTGGGAAATTGCGGTTTTTGTATAATAACGCGATTGCTGACTTGTTCTGTATTGGCTTCTTGATGCTTAGAAAATTATAAACCGAAAAGTCATACATAGTACAATATTGTACGTATAAGTCCTGATAAATGCGAGGTTGCCGAAACGTTTGCCATCAAGTCTCGAATAAGGGGAGAAATCTTGTGCAAGTTTTGATCAAATAAAAGGGTCGCTCAATCAAATTCTTTTCGGTTGAACTCAATAAAAGTCCCACAGAAATGTTATATGAGCAAATAATTTGCAATACAAAGTAATTCAGGTATTGGGCTTTGAGTTCAGATTATAGAAGTGTTTGAGAGAGTAAATTGCCCATTAATTTGCCCCTTCCAAGCCTTGTAGTGGATGAGCTTATAGAAACGTGCATTAGTGAGTTTAGTGACAACCTTATTTTAATCATCGAGAAAACAATAAATTGTTGATCAGTGCATTGACATTGGTCGTGTGAATCAAAACTAACAATTTTTTTCGTTTCTGTCGTTGTTCACATACAACAGCGACCACACATACACCAACGAATGCCACGATACGAAGTAAAATCTCCTATTTCCCAGAACCATGGCCCGCGAGAAGCGGTCCTCTTTTCTGCCAAATACTCGTCGTAGTGAGTTTAACAACTTCTGACTCGCGCGTTGTACGTTTCGTAATTGTAGTCAACGAATCATAGTCAGTCCGTACTGCGATAACAGGATTAGCAAAATGAATCAGGTTAGCAAAGTGCTGACGTCAAGCCCCTATTAGAGTACGATCTATTCAAGTCTAACTCAACTTGCACTTTATTCTCATCATTCTGCATTGACCTCACCTAGGAAATGACACTTAGGTGCAGTGTGCATTATGAAGCACCATTTTTATTAGAGTTAAATGCTAGTAATTCTATTGTCTGTTTCTACGTTGCGATCACCCGATATGTCGGTTTTCCAGTCTTTCTAATACCTCTTTTGCACAAATCACTTGATTTAAATCGGTTTTAGACTGTAATTTTAAGTTTTCGCCATTCAACATTGTCGACGGAAAGTATGCCACGACTTCAGTTGTAACATTCGCCTTGACAAATGGACTCAGACTGTTTGTAGACTAAGTGTCAATCCGCTGGGAATTTCCATACAGGAATAGAACATACGGGAAAACTCTAGCGAAGCGGCCCGCATGATTAATGGACCTTGAAGCAATGAGTAGCAAGCAAATTTGTTTCTAAAAGAGTTCCATCTCAAAGCAATGGGCAAGTTGTATGCCAAATGTTCGCTACAAATGCGTAGTTGAACCACGTCAGAATAATACAGTTTTATCTTGAAAATCATATTGAAACCCAAAACGACACAAACCAGTCTATCATATGTGAGAATTCTGGCTTGGGACTTTTTTGCTCACAATAATGCTTCATATCGCTTTCATTCAGGCGAAATCAACTTAATTATGAGTCCTCCTATTTAAGTGTATGCTACAAAATCTCGCATTTGTTCCATATTTTGGATCGCATTAGTGGATAACCCTTTGGATGACGACATTGGCGATATGTGCATTTACCGATGACGACAATAGCCCATCAGAAATTATTCCTACAAACAACTACTACATTTTTCGAAGAAGTTATGAAAAACGGTGACACATTTTTATATTACTCTAGTGGGCTTGAAGAAATGGTGAGACAATGTAAGGTGTGCCATATGAGTGACGACGAGGCACGAGAAGTAAAAGCTCCTCTGTCGACGCCGCACTTTCACTCCAAAACAACCATTATGATCAGTTGTTTTTATGATGATCGAGAAGGAACACGTTGTTTACGAGTATATTATTCACATAAGTCGTTCACATTATGAGACATATTGTATTTGTTGAGCTTATAAGAAATTGTCACACATTTTTTTATTGCAGATAACTTTTCTGCGCCCTGAAAAACAGGATCTGCCGAAAATGTGGAATTAAGTGGGCAACTGTTACGCCTTAGGCTCGGTACGACTAGAACGTAGGGAGCAAAACAGTAGAGGGGTGATATTAGCTACCTGTTGTATCATACCTTTTCATATCAACATGTATTTCGTTGTAAACCGTAAATATAGATGTACTGTTTTGATCGCTGTGAATTCTCTTCTAAGCTCATCTTTAGAGGTCTATATATCCAAGTTGTCAATAACAACAATGAGTATGGGCATATATATTGTTCGATCACACTGTAGACCAATCAAACCACCTATCTCTCTGGAGCAGGAAAATTAGTACCAGACTTTTCCGCAATGAGCTCACTCCAATCCATGGAGCTTCGCGATAGCCTCTGAAGCAGACCTGGAGATACCCTAGCACTTCCTAGCATTGAACACGAAATTGATTGAACAGCATTTTACGACATTAATTAGAAAATCTGACATTCCAGCAGCCCCCAAGCCTATAAGCAGGATGTAAAGCAAATTAAACGGAAAAATCCGTGGGATCGATGTTACGCAAGAATATTATAATTTATTTACTACATGACTCATTATCACAATTTGTGCAAATCCCAGCATTTCCTTCAAAGAACTTCGAACATTTCGGGAGCTGTTTCAATTGCTCCTTAGGTGTCTCGTCTTCTTCATGAACGTCATAGAATACTGATCAAAACGAATTTCCTCGAAATTTTGCAAAGTTAGCTGAGCTGAGGCGTCTCTTAGGGCTTTTGCTAATTCATTGTAAAAGAGCATTAGGGAAGGGATTGGCACCAGTAAGTCTTGCTTGTCATCTTTTTTCCTAGATTGCATCACTAAGCACTGCACTACTCCGCTCTCGTCACGGAAGTATGAGCTAAGTAATAAAACTGACATCAAATGCACTCAGAGTTATAATAATTTTTTTGTTTACCGGATTGACATATGACTTCTATATTGAGGCAGACATGTGCATTCATGGAGAAGTTGCTCTTTACACGAGGCTTCATGCCAACTATGGAACTGCAAGTACTTTAGGGATTATATCGTCCTTATAACCCTTAACGTTAACCATCAAGTGCTGGCTGACTTCGTCTGACTGCTTGTAGGAAAATTGATTTTTGACTAATCTCAAAGGAAACCGTTGACAAGGAATGGACTTGTTTCCTTTCGTTTCATGCTCAGCGTATTGAATATCACGCAATCCTCAAGGTATTTTATATTAGATCGAGAAGCAGCATGTTGAACGAGTTGGTTTTAGAGCTCAGCAACGAATAGGTAATCTGCACTGATGAAAGAGCTGACTTGGTACATTGGCAAGCGCTTACAAGTCGTTCTATAAGTCAAAAATGCATTCATTCACTTTCTACGATGCTTCATAGAGTGTTTACCACACTCGCACCCCTCTAACGACTACCCACTCGTCACTGCATTGAAATTAGTATTTATGTATATATCCCAATAAATAAAGGCGTAGTGAGATAACTTCTTGAAACTAATGTCTAATGTGCTGCTCAAAAATGCGAAAAGGGTTGAGATGGGATTAATGCGCTTAATAAATGTTCACGGGGGTGCCGTGGCCAAGAGGTTGTGATGTTCGTCACGGCGTGCGTGGAGTCGAGCTCCACCCTCCAACTTTCCCTGGCAATCAACAACAACACCTTATGGATCGCCACACGCTATCCTCGAGATTGCAAGAAGACTCGCTCAACCAGTATTCTATGACGTTCAAGAGGAAGGCGAAGAACGAATTGAACGCTAGAGGTACTGGGATCAGCACAGTGAAAAAAAAACATTATGAAGAGGGACCAAATAAAGTAAAAAATACATGTATATATATGGTTCCAATGGGCCAAAATTATCGTGCCGCACTTACACAGAAGTGCACGAATGGCTATGAAAGGTATCAATGACTTTTCAAAGCCAAATTTGAATCCATTTCAACCATCTCTAGAGCCATTTATGGACAACTTTCTCAGTGTGCATTGAATAAACTATCGACTTGAAACGAGTCGCCGTCAACACTGTCTGTTTTCGATTTCCCTTGATTGATCCGTTTCCATGTTTGAGCTTAATATTTATTTTATCCAAGAAAAACATACAAATCCTGCAGTGAGCATCAGTTTGTATGTGCAGCTGCAATGACGCAAACGACTCTCATTGCAAACATGGAAGCGGTCGAGCTAAGGCGTTCCCAAAGGCGTTCACTGATTGATTGCAAGAGAGTGTTGTGGAGGAAAGCGAACCAGCGTGATGTCTATCACATTGCTTCGTGATATATCAAAACACTAAACACTAGGCTACTCCGCTCCTCCTACCTGATATCGTTTTGAAATTTCTCAACCAGAGGCAGATTTTTACGACGAAGAAAATATCGTTAAATTAATACATATACAAAGGATTTCAATGTTTTCAGCATATGAATAACAATCATCAAAAAATATCAGGAGAATATATGCCTATTTGTGAAGATTTTTGCTATAATATGAAAGATTGATTTATGAAGAAAATTTGAAACCTACAAAGTTAGACATCGATAAATCAAGGAAACCCAGTATCCAACGAGTATGAAGGGGAAACTGAGATAAAAACGCGCGAAAATCTCCTAGAGCTACTATATTAGGTGGCATAAGCTTTCCATATAGTGCGCAACCACTATGGAATCTGAGTCAAGCTCTTCTCCTGCTCAATTCCTTTCCAAAAAGCACTCGCGCCATAGCTTGTAGTTTGCATGAAATTTTGGATCAATTCTAATAAAAAAGCATAACTAGAAAGCTTGGGTCTAGAACAACAAAGAGAGACATTACTATCACCTCCATTTCGACGAATGTTCTTCAAATAGCAATAACCTGATAACCAAGTTCACTCAATTTTCCGTTTATTTTCAGACTAACTTTCCCACGTGCTTAGTTGCTACCGACAGAAAGATTTCAGCTCAAACTTAACTAACGAACAAAATTGATCCTTTTATTATTATTTGAGCCAACTTGTCATGTGGTCTGTTAAGGACTCTTGTCTGCTAAGTTAGCCCGATACAAGTGTTTCGCCCCTACAGACTCGTCAGTCGGTCAGAACCCGTCGTCTTTCGATATTTTTATAGTCAGTTTTCTCGGAAGCTCTACTCTCTTACAGAGAGTCATCGAATACAAACGTTTACACTCTATGTTAAGTGAAATTTACACCTCACACAGAGTGTTGCGCACTCGATCGCTCTTTGGCTGGTATTTTTGTCATATTATACCTTTATTTCGAGTGCTTTATTAAGACCACGCTCAAATTTCAACAGATCTTTTCATTATTCCAAAAAAAGAATGTTTTTAGCCTAAACGAGATTGGTACGCCAGAGCCATACACTGGAATTTCGAAGGTTTCGGCCTCCTCGTCGATCATATGGATTAATTTTGGTCTACCAGCCGAAATCCATCGACTGAACAATGGTGATGGATCAGTGTCATTGTCCACTATGCCATCACCACACACGCCTCTCTCCTTGCTTCAATGCAGGGCTTAATGTGGGGCGGGAGTAACTGACGAGGAGGCCGAAACCTCCGAAACACCGGTGTATGGCTCTGGGGTACCAACCTTTTAGGCTAAAAACATTCCTTTTTTTGGAATTTATTTTATATGTTTATCACGAGGTTTTAAAAGCAGTCGATCAAATGGATTACTTTTCATTATTATTTGAGCCAATTTGTCATGTGGTCTGGTAAGGGCTCTTGTACAGCTTGATAAAGCACTCGAAATAAAGGTATAATATGGTAAAAATACCAGCCAAAGAGCAATCGAGTGCGCAACACTCTGTGTTAGGTGAAAAATTCACTTGACATGGAGTGTAAAACGTACGTTTTCGATGACTCTCTATAAGGAGTGTAAGGCTCGCGAGAGAACTGACTATAAAAAGATCGAAAGACGACGGATTCTGTCCGGCTGCCGAGTCTTCTAGGACGAAACACGTGTATCGGGCTGTACAAGGTCCCTTACCAGACCACATGACAAGTTGACTCAAATAATGATGACAGGATCTACTGAAGTTTGAGGGTGGTCTAAACAAAGCACTCGAAATAAAGGTATAATATGACAAAAATACCAGCCAAAGAGCGATCGAGTGCGCAAACACTCTGTGTGAGGTGTAAATTTCACTTAACATAGAGTGTAAACGTTTGTATTCGATGACTCTCTGTAAGAGAGTAGAGCTTCCGAGAGAACTGAGTATAAAAATATCGAAAGACGACGGGTTCTGGCCGACTGACGAGTCTGTAGGGACGAAACACGTGTACTATCGGGCTGACTTAGACAAGAGCCCTTACCAGACCACATGACAAGTTGGCTCAAATAATAATGAAAGGATCTATTGAAATTTGAGGTTAGTCTTAACAAAGCACTCGAAATAAAGGAACAAAATTGATAAAATCGAAAAGCATTCGATTATCCTTGAGCTCTGTAGGTGGGAAATTTTGAGTTATTCTTCGTTATTTACATGTTTTTATAACAGAGAAAGATCTTCAGGGTCTCGTTATCTATCATTCTCTAAAAAGAAATATAAAGGTAAATGCCAAAACTCAAATGAAGGATAGGTTGTGACGACAAAGGATGCGAGTTCACAACAATCAGAATTGTCAACATAAAAGTGATTCACCAACTTGTCCCGTCCTTTAAACTTATTGAGGCACCTAAACTCAGCACTATTGATGACCTTGAGTTTAGCGATCTTCAACATTCAAAGTCAAACCGATCATCAACTGCGTAGGCGAGCCAATGAATGGGTTATCATGGTACTAGCCTCGCATTATCGCAGTTTTTTGAGTTTATAGCGGCTCATTTTACTAACACCAATACTTTCATCACCTAGAATGCGCGCGTCCAAACCATTCGTGTACAGTGAAGTCGTTCGAGTTACACCGCTCTGTATAGGGCAGAGAAAAGAGGAAGGAAACTGTGCTCTAGTGGTTGTGGTGCTCGTTGTGGTGCAGCGGTGGTCGAACCTTACCCGTCAACACTCTCCGGCAGTTAACAAGAAAACCACAACCAGGCGATCCTCGAGAACCACTACTCTATGATGTTCAAAGAAGACGAAAAAAGTGGAAGTACGAGGATGCGCAGGCATAACGCACCTTATCTCTATGAGATATATGTTGACACGCGTACACGATAATACCTAGACGGGAGGTCAAATGGTAATACGACCATATCTCTAGGTTCACATAGAATAATAAGGCATAGTGATGAAGACTTTGAGGTGGTACTCAGAAACCTAGAGCATAAGTCACGAACATTGGCGCGAAAGAACCCTCAAAGCCTTTTGGATAAATCTCGAGAATCCGCGACTAAACAAAAAGGGTTAGTGCCTGAACACAACCAATTATATGGCACCCCACCCCCGATTGATAATTTATTTTGTACTCGGATATCAGCTGCACCTTTGTTCATCGATATGACCTAGTAACAATGGAAAGTGGGGAGGGGAGGAGGTGAGAGCTCCTACATTCATTCCACCATTCCGTGCAAAGAACATAGGTGATCATTAACACCTGAATACACAGTGAATGGCTTCACTTAGATGAATTACGTTTACAAATCCCAGAGACCTTCCTTTATGCTACATTAAGTACTTTACATAATTTTACGAATAGCATAAAGTGATTACGTTCAAGCTCTAAGGGAAGGCGTTTTCGCCGGAATGTCAGCCATCGGTCGTGAAGATGTCTTATCAACCTCGCGAAAGATTTGAATGAGGTTTGGTTCGAAGGACATTCTTTTTTCTTTCTCAGCTTTCACTTACTGAAAAAAAAAGCTGGCCAACAGACGACTAAATTCAGATTGATTTCAGGAGAAAATGCTTTCGAAACATTAACAAAGAATTGGGCTCTAGAAACGTCGTCCATTAATGATCTTTATTAAGGAGCCATAATTCCTCGGGAATGGACGAAGTTTTTCAAAAGCAATGAATTTGGCATATATATGAAACAGACCCTGTTGCATCAGCCTAGAAATACAAACAAGTTTATAAAGATTTTTGATCAATTTCAAGTTCTCGACGCAAACGCGGTAGCACCAGGCATTGAACAACGTTTTTTTTGGCAATATTCCACTTACATGTTTGGCTGATTATTGAAAGCATTCATAAGAAGATCAAAGTGAATCCCCTTGTGCTAGAGAAAATCAGAATTTCAATTTGCGAGATCAGAATCTGTATCTGGTTGGCAAATATTTGGATGTCCTACAAGGCTTTATTTTGATTTCTAAAAAATGATCGTGAGCTGACAGCATAATCGTCGTGTGTTGATGACGCTTCAAATATTGTTTGATGTTATGGATCGCAATAAGAAAATAATTTATTAAATTATTCAAGAATATTCACGAGACGAGATCGTTCTTATAGTCAAGGTAAAAAAAAAGAAAAAAGAAAAAAGAAGTAAAACGCGAGAAATGAGAGAAAAACAAAGCTATACAAGCGATAGGATGGATGATGACCCAATAGTTTTCTATAGCAAAGAACTCCAGGTTTAACTCTACCTATTGCATGTGAAATGAGGCAACAAAATGATTTCAGATGAATGGCAGTGAAAGGTATAAATATCTCTAAATCAATAGCCAGTTCTATTTCTATTTCTATTTGGATATCTGACATCAATCAAAAAGAAGAGAAAAAATCCAACTCATAATACATTAAACCAGTGAAAACGGCATCAAATTCCAAGCTGTAAGTAAAACAAAAAACGAAAACATAATGAATATAATACAATTGCATCGGAATATTGCTCACTGTGACACATACTCTTAAATAACGAAAACATAACATAAAATTAAATACGAGAAAAAAGAAACAATGGGAAATGAAGGCAGAAACGTATGCATATGTGGAGATATTGCAACTTGGTCTACTGAACATATCAGAGATTCTGTGGTCAACGATGTAAGTCACCACTAAGTGAACGAAAACTGCTGGTAATATAAGCCAATAGTAGTGGTGCTTTTCCGCTATCATCAGGCACAAAGCCTCTAAACCCCTATACCAGCAAAATGCAAATGCTCCACTTGGCCATGAGACCAACAAAAAAATAGAGAATTGAAACAATGAAGCACCTATCGTCTCTATCAGCCCGTAACACACGATGTAAAAAAATCGAATTTTTCATGCGAAAATTCATCTCGGTAATTGTTTCCAAGATTTATCAGATATTTATGGCACTAAAATATTAGTAGGACAGCCACAAAGATTTATATCCTACTGTGAAATTTATTATGATTTGTATTCTATTCTGGCTTGTGTGCCATAGCTACACCGCGTCCTTCACCGAAAAGGTTTTTTCTCCAGGGTCAGACTATGATTTCATACGACTAGCTCAAGATGGTAAACTAAAATGTGAGTAAACTGATGTGTGTCGAAGCATTAACAACTCACAAAATCCTTGACTCAATTCTTCAAACTAAATATGCAGGAATTTGGAATAACATAAAAGGGTCTGTCATCTAATAGTAAATTTACTACAAATAAATTACTAGAGAAACCCTGTCTTCATTCTACAGTTTATACATTTTAGATGCTGAGTTTGACTGAGTCAATCTTGACGCTAAATTCTGCTTCAAATTTGAACATACTCGTATAATAATGGGAAAACTTGTGAAGGTTATGATTACGATGTACGTTAGAAGCAGAAAAAAAAGAGTAGTTCTAAATTTCTACAACGTGTGTAACGGTGGTATTTCACACATACCAAAACGTGCCTGTGACAACCAGAACATCAATCCGATTCTCCTTCCCGAGGCAAAAAATGTTCAAAGACTGAAGAAGCCAAACGAGATTAACACCAAAAGACAGTCTATATTCCAGGAATAAAACTCATGATGAGTAGAGCGGCAATCGCGATAAGGATGACGACACAGATCAAAATAATGATCTTCTTCTGAAAAAAAAACCCTCCTATTAGTGCAATTTGTAAATGAACACAACATGACACCTGTAAAGAAATCATGATTTTCAAGTATCTGAGAATGTTGAATAATATACAAATTTGGGACTTGGGGAAGAAGACCGCAACTCATCTTTTCCGAAGTGCCTCAACCAAAAATTGAATACCAGTTTCACCATACCTAAGGAGTGGTTAACACAGGCCCCACGGAAACGTTGAGAGCGGGTCCAACTCCCACCAGAGGTTCCGAGTTTTGCATGTCATTCAACATTCTCGGATATGTAGCTATAACATCGTAGCATTGCTAAAAAAGCGAGAGACTTGGAAGAATTCTTGTGCGTTTTCAGAATATTTATTGCGCGTGTTACAATTGCAAAAGCCGAAGAGAAACATTCAGTTTCAGAAATTCCAAAACGAGCATCCATCTCGGCTTCACAACTCGCGTTTAACGACATACCGTGATATTTCCTGCGGTCAAAGAGTCTAACTTCACCTTTACATATTTGAGAGACTTCTGTAAAGTATAAACAATTTTAGTGTGTAAGAGGCGCGTATTCCTTAAAGTTTCTTGGCCCATACTTAGGTTTAGCACAATGGTCGAATTTAGTATAAACTTGGTTATCCCGACCCCACGCTCCATATTGACCCTTGGTGCACGGAGCTTTTTCGCCTTTTTCAGTAGTCATGACAGCTTGAATCTCGATAAATTTGTGAAAAATCCATATTGTATATGATTCATGAGAAATCTTCACAGCGCGCTTTTGCAGCCAAAGGAAGGCTCCGTTTGACCTCAGGCCAGCATTTTTGCTCGGCTAGGGTGTATAGGCAGATTTTCAGCAGAGTTTCAATATTTGTCCGATAGCTTTGAAAACAGAGATTCTAGAAACTGAGTTTAGTTTCTGAAAAAGTTTTCATAGAGAAAAAATATTACGCTCGCTGTCAGAGATATGAGCGCCAATAGCATGTGATCGTACAGGAAAACAGTGCTGTCTCAGAGTGTCAAAAAAATCTAAAAATTTCTTGAAACGAAGGAAACATGTCTAAATGAATAGCGGAAATCGCGCCTTTTCAATTCGCGCTGAACGCAGCGATGTCAACCGTTGCGTCGAAAGGGTGGAATTTCATTATTTATTTTATCTCAGTTCCTATGAAAAATGTGAATTTTCAGACGATACTTTGTTCTATCGTTCTATAGATGCTACGTTTCATTTTCGTTTCACATTGTCAAATAAACTATAAAGTTCAAGTGACGAACTAACTACTTCAAGTGTGAAACGTAATCTTCTTTTCGCTCCTACAGCATTTTGTAAAAACCTTTTCGGAAACCAAACTGAAATTCGGAATTACCCAGATTTCAGCTATCGAATGATTACTAAGAGTTTGGTGAAAAACCGTCCACAAACCTTCGCCAAGCAATCAAACAAACCAAAAATGAGATTTTATTTTCGTTTCTACAGAGCACGTACAGCGAAAGTGGCTCATTAAGAAACTGAGTACGACGTTGAAATGGTCGTTTTTTGAGCTATTTAATGACTACCAAGAGTTTGGATGAAAAGCTCTACGCGGTGGATATTCAAAGAGGTACGTGCCCATCCAACTTAATGAAAGCGGTCCCCAAACGATCAACTAAGCCTCCTAAGCATTTGGAGAGATGTATGCACACAAAATTATCTAGGAGATATTGACACTGATTTGACACTCATTTCATTTTGCTAATTTTAGCTTTGCTATAATATTATTTCACAATTTTGACAATTTTATTGAATTCTTTGTCCAATTTTGGTCTAGAATCTGTTTAAGTTACTTATTTATTTTCAGTTATGCTCAGGTTATGGATCGTAAAAATCAACGTATCGCAGTAGTTGGACTGCCAAGTTGTTCACACCATAATCGACGTCAACTCAAGAAGTGTCGGCGGAAGCCCCACTAGCAAAAACCATAGGCCACATCTTTTTCAGCCTCTGTGATAGTCTGAGTTGGCATCTGCGCCACCTGAATTTCTCCGTTGGGCTTCATCAACAGAAAAGTCAACATAAACGCTGCCAGCTATCACCAGCAAGTTTTACAGGGCGTACTTAAAGCCTTGGGGTACTCAACACTTCGGTGCCGACGGATTTAAGCTTTAGCGAGACTAGGCTTAGGCGCATTTGGCCTGTTCAACGAGATACATCTGTCATGAGTTGTCTCCAGGCTTATGCGGCAAGGATATTTGGGCCGTCAAACTTGTCGGATTTCAGCCAGATGGATTACTGATGTGATCCATACTAGAGAAAAAAGCCTTAATTACTTTCTACACTAACGTAGACGCGCTTAAAATGACTTTGACATGTGCTTAGGACGAAAATACGGTGGGAAACGTATGAGAGCATCTTGTGCAACTCAACTACTGCGATACGTTGATTTTCACGATCCATAACCTGCTCACAACTGAAAATAGACAAATAAATAGAACATATTCTAGACCAACATTGAATAAAGTACTCAGTAAAATCACCACCATCAATAAAAAAATCATATCAATGCTAGAATTAACAAAATGAAAAGGATCAGTACTTTCTGCACTCTTAATGTAGGCCAGATATGCATCCAATCTTCTCTAATACGATACTTAATGGAGTTTATTGCATGGCGCATTTCTAAAAGAGTGCCTAACATCTGACGAATTATGGTCTTTCTTTCGATTACTACTTTGCACAAGAAGCAATCTTAGGGATACATTGAATTGAACGACAATAAGAATTAGTGACAATTTCATGCGGACTATGCAAAAAAATACGATATTATTCACAAGGTACTATCCACTAGTGATGAATGAAGCTTTTTTGTTATGAACATCACTCAACAACATGCTATAAGACCAATTAATAAATTCTCAAACATATCACAATACAACACCTGAAGAGAAAATATCACAGGAACGTCCATGCATATAGAGACTTTGACAACAAAACACAAAAACTACCGATCACAACGAGCATACTAAACCTACACACAACTATCTAATCCGAGTGAAACAACTCATCATTTCAAAAAGAAAAACCTACAGTATCGAGATGGGTTAATCTAATGTTTCAGAATGATAGACTGACTAGACCCGTACAATACAGCATGTCGGAATGTATAAAACTTGGTGGATCAGCTGCGCAGGCGTTCATTTATGAATGTGGTGGAGGATCTCCGTTAACACAACTACTTCGGAGAACTGCTGTTTCCCGAGGTAACCCAGATAATGATGGCTAGTATGATCAGCAGCAGAATCACAAAAACTGTTACTATTATGCAGATTTTTTTCTGAAAAATATCACAATCATATCACACATCGTCACTGCCCTCAATGATAACTGTTTACAAAATAACAAAGCATGCGACACAGCAATTATCGATTTCACACGTAACAATTCCTGCCGAATGTTGTGTCAGGCTATATTAAAAATAAAAGCGCACATTAACTATAACACTGAACTGTTGTGGAGTTCATCTACTCAAACGACTACTCGTTTTTTCTCTTTATTGTAAGAAAAAACATTATTCTCGGATAACAAAGACAATAAATTCAATCTTATCAGTAGCCTTTCTTTTAATACACCAAATCAATCACCAGCTTGATACCGATTTATTTTAGGGCTGGTTGATGGCGTTCATGATCAAAGAAAACTTTTTCTAATGAAAAACAAATTCATTTTCAGCCAAATTTTGTCGAAGGCGAAACAATAACCAAGATGATTCATAAATTTGCATCAATGGTATTTGCCTCTTGCGAAATATATTATTATCGTAATTCATCTAACTTTAAGCCTAGTATTCAACACTATAAATCCAATTAGAAGGATTCAAAATCTTCAAAATTTATAGTGGTGACATCACTCATTTTTTTTACATTGCTCCTGTGAACATCATGAGAAAAGACTCATTTCATAAAAAAGCAAAGATCACAAGACGATTCTGAAGCTAGTGAAGTCGTGGAAACAACCAGAAGCCAAACTACATGTGAACAACCTCACGCCAACTCATCAAAAACAGTTCTGAGAACAAATCAGTTTGCTTGTTATTTGTGAAGATAATTGAAAGTGATTTTCTAAAATTCTTCACAAACTGGTGCTTCTCCTTTTGATTTATTTCGAAACTCAATTGACAATGGACATTCGTCACTGCTCACGGTAGTCGCACGACGCTTGTAGATATCCTTCGATGGCATGACCGACAGTTTCATTCAGTGCCCGTTTCAACCAAAATTCATCTCTTCATCATCTCTAACTTTCTCAAGATTTCTTAAAAGATTGTGAATCAATAGAGACCTTTCTGAGAGGATATAAACTTCAACTTAACAAATCGATAGGCCTTCATAAATTCGTGTATAAGGCGAAAACCAACACCACATCATTTCTACAATGGATAGATTCGTCAGTATGGCTTACTCCTGGGGAATTGATCAAAACCAAACGCCTTATGATTTTACCAAATCCGTGGTATGATTTTCCATTCTTCTCTTTTTGTGGCCATTTCCTACATTTTAGTGCGCGAACACTTAGAAACTATTTTTCTCTATATAAAAAATGTTAAAGGTGAAAATTTGACCTTATCTCCTCAGACATCCGTGTATTTGATTTACTTTAACTGTTATTCCCTGCAAAACAACATTCCATTTTCTCAAAACAAGTGGTGATACATTGGGATGTAAGTCCTACATGCACGGTTTAGATGACATATTGGATGCCTATTCATACACGGTCCGACAACGATGGACGTCATCAATAATTTGGCAAACAATCGCTCCAGTCATGGCGAATGTAAGCTCACCGGTGTTAACAGAGCACCAGATTCTTTTTCTGAAAAATTTCGTAATGACATTCAAGAGTACGTGCGATTCAAAAAGCTTCTGCTTATGAGCATTCTCCAACTTAAACCTTCGTTGAAACTTAGAACATTTTGAAACGATAGCACACTAGCAACAACGAAAGTCTGGTACAGTGGAGAGACAAGTACTATGTTCTGTAACCATCACGCAATGGACAAAAGACTTCACCTCGTCTAACTCGATAGAGAAGTAAACCACTGAAAAGCTAAGAGAATTACCGGCAATGAGTTTAGTACGAATAGGAGCAGGAGCTTGAGGATATGAAAGGGATTCAGACAGAGTCTTATGGGAGATCCATTCTCTGGTCTGATCATCACTCTTTAAAATACAAAATTCCGGCATGTTTTCATTCGTATCGCTGTCGTTTGCTAACTTTCCTGAGCCTGCATAGTCGCTGTGCAAATAGATATGACCAATAATAATCACTTCACGTTAAACAAAAACAACAATACA
Organism: Parelaphostrongylus tenuis; assembly: GCA_019055375.1. NCBI lineage: Eukaryota > Metazoa > Nematoda > Chromadorea > Rhabditida > Metastrongylidae > Parelaphostrongylus > Parelaphostrongylus tenuis. The sequence goes on along the minus strand of JAHQIW010004336.1, from coordinate 55,772 downwards.
AATGATATTGCTGAAGCTTGATTACTTACCCGTCGTGCTTTACTTTGATATTGTACTGCTTTTTCGTGTCTGCCACTGCTCGATCTACGAATTCTTTTGCATGTTCTACGTTGTATTCGATCCTATCCACCATCTCGCCCTACAAATTCAATATGATGCACTTTTACTTCTTAGAATAACGGAACACCTCTTCAACTCCATGCATCGCCTCCACTGAACAAGAAAAAAGCTATTTATGTGTGACTATGTATCCAACGATGCTGAGAGATATGCAAAACTGTGAAATTCGACTGGAAGTTGAACCCGCATCTCATTCTTTCGGGGAAAGTGGTTCAAGATTTCGCTTAACATTCAAGTCTTGGATATGTACTTATAACATCATAACACTGCTATTGAAGCGGTGAGAGAAAGAGTTCCTGGAGATAATTTATGCACAGTCCACAATGAGCTTCTGGGAACTCTTTAGTCAATAAGATATCTTCTAAAAGCATGGTTTGCAAGCAAAATGTTAAGGACGAACGTGATCGTGAAATTTTCTCAATAACCATTAATAATTCACTAATAACTAAAGCGTAAAATATGGAAAACTATAGAAGATGGTTTATTAGTCGCTCGAAAGAAGAATATATGAAAAATTTCCGTAAAACTAATTTCACTTGAAATCGTAAATAATTAACTACTGATAGATAAAAAAAAGTCTTGAAACTTTTTTGAAGCAAAAAGCAGCATTTAAAAAGGCGTTTTGTCCTGTTGCAAAGATTTTCGTTTTCCAGGTCGCTTGCACAAAGTAGAAATTGAAGAAAAAAGAAAAGCGACTCGTGGCCTCCAGAGAATTGTAAACACATTGTGCTGGAATAAGTGAATTGTACCTTGTTAGGGAATGTTTGTAGATTCCAATGATTTCTTATTTGAATGGTAAAATTTAATATGAGCTGAGATTAGTTCTTCCAAGTTTGCAGGACAGATTATTTTTGATCATAGAAGAAAAACGCCCTACACTGTCCCGAAAGTAACGAAAGAGTAATGAACTTTCATAAAACATAAGGAGATTAGATTGGTTGAGAAGTTTAGAATTTGATAGAAACAAGGAAGGGCCTTGCCGGTCGCCAAATACATTGTTTGCGAGATATTGTCTGGTGATTTTTTCTCTAAGGGAGTAATGGAGGTGCTCGACTAATTGGACTGCAAACAATTTGACCCTTAAGGGCTCTGAAAAAGACGAACTGCCGAAATGTCAGCTGTTAAATAAAGATTAATGTCACATCTCGTGTTTGGCTTAAAAACGAAAATTAGGAATTATAAAAAATTGAATTTGAGATTTTGAGAACCATTGTTCTCTAAACTTCGTGTAGGCTTCCTGATTAGCCTCGAGAAATAGTAAATTTCACAGAGCTGACAATAATAGCTCTATCTCTTGCCAGCAGAAATAAGCCTATAATGCACTGCTTTGACACAATAAATCACTGTTATCTATAAACGATTCAAAAAGCCCCTTTTATCTTGTGGAAAGATTTATTATCAAATTCCTTTCTTAGCTTTCTTAGCTGCTCGTGACAAATTAGCGTTGGAGCGCTTTCATGTCTTGTTCTGGGAATGCATTTATCGCTCTACCAGTCCCAGTCCGTCCGCATAGCCGAGCAACCTCGGATCGATGCCCAAATATGCGCTTTGTGGTTACCTCTTCATGCATATTCGCCAACAATTTATTATACGATTCTCGGAATCGATTCAGTACATAATTACTCTCTGAAGCAGAGCGTTTGAGCTAAGTAGAGAAGTTACTAACACTGAGAAGGAAAAAATTTCTTCAATGGGATTCAGAACGATCTGGAAAACAGTGACGTCAGCCGACGACCAGCGACCATAAAACTCAAAAGAGTCTCAAAAAAAAAAAGCATTTCCATAACTAGACGTAAAAAAGTTTGATTTTCTTTCTGGATATCAACAGTACACTGACCAAAATAGGTTTGTGGGAGTGAGAAAATCTTGCGAAACACGTAAATTTTCGTTACGATTTTCGACTTATACGAAGAACTTGAACATTATGTAAACATGGATTACATAAGTGTGCGTACCTTAAAAACTGATGCAAATTAAATCAGATACACCATGTTGACTGTTTGATTGTAAGAAAAGCATGACATTATACTATCTAATCCAGTCAGCTACGTGTGGGATAATGCAATGTATCAGGAAGCTAGCTGATGAGCAAACCGCCTTCTTGATCTCCTCGCCAATACTCTCATGCAATCAGTCAACGAACGTCTTAGGGAGCACCGGTTTGGCTACCTTGAATATTGCAAAGAGAATCGTCTCGACCAGGATTCTACAACATTCACGAAGAAGACAAATCTTTGGACAGCACCCGAAAGAACACGTGAGATTATCAACGACCTTCGTGAAGGGTGGATACGAAAAAAAAGATTCGAACGGAAGCAGTTCTAGGATCTACACAGCAAATTTTGATGTCGGGTCAAGTAAAATATATAGAACAAACTAGAAGAGACTGGTGTGAATATTTTCAAAGACTCGAAACTATAATTTTATTGCGTAAACTGTACTTTCACGTGAGCAGACGTGATCAATAAACTTCAATAGCGTAAATTTTCATTACTACATAATTGATGTATCAATTTTAAAACTGTGATGACGGGAGAGCTGAGTGTAAGTTGAGTAATAAAGGAGAGATATAACATTATCTAACCGAAATCCGAAGGTAGTGAAATGTAGAAACGTGCGATCCTATGCCTTAATGATTAGCAAAGCTTACATAAAAACAAAATGTAGTTGAAAACTTATTGAAAGTTCTTAAACTCACTTAATATGGCCGATGATATTTATCGATTCTTGGATTTCGCTTTCCAGAGTACAATCTTTATTGATAGTAAAAGGCCGAAAATTGGAAAGATGGTCTCATCGTATACGTTAAAATAATTCAAAAAAGAAGTTTATTAGTAATAACGGCTCAACAGAACGCGTTGATTTTGAAAACCCATAAAACTGGCTTGTTATAATCATAGAAAGCTGGATTAGAGAAGTTCAATTATGATGTGAAGGTTAACGTATCTCAGTGAATCAGGTAAGAAGTGAGATATATATCGATGTGTAGGAGCAAAATGAAATAACCTCTAGTATTGATATGTGAAGTGACAGATCAAAACTTCTCATGGATGCAACTTCACGCAACATCGGGTACAAAACGTATGCGAGGATTTTGAGTGATGTAAAGGAGCTTTAGACCTTAGGTGAAAGTTAAACCCCATTTACACCCATATCGGAGACTCGTGCAGTTACGGCACCACCGAAGCCATCGCTCTCCTATTCTCTTTCTTCGATATAGCGGCGGCCTCGATGGTGTTATAATGACACGGACCGTCGGTATATATCCACTCAGCATCTTTGATAAATAGATATAAAATCAAAAAACTGCTAAAAATAGCGGTAAGATAAAAACTCATGGACACACAACCGTCTTGTACCTGACTCTCGACGAGCATTGCCATATCCATGAACATATCGTGCAGTTCACGTATACTGCTCTCCAACTTCATGATATCGTTATGTCGAGCTTCGATATCGGCTAGAGTTTGCTTTGCCTGGAAAGATCACGTCGTCAAACACTTCCCTGAACTACAACTAAAAGTGCGAATGCACGGGAACACGTAGTACCTGCTGTGTGTCAGTGATGATTCCTTGCGTGAATACGCCAGGATTTCCGCTTTCAATCATTTCTTCAAGATCCTCGTCACCAACCTGCTTTCCGGCTGGAATCGTCGGCAATCGGGAAATAGTACGGAAAACGCAACTCTCAAGATCAAATGAATGGACCGGTCAAGAATATACGAACCAATGTCAAGCTGCCTTTGAATACGTCCTTTACAACGCTCTCGATAGTCGGTTTGTGTTTTGTTATAGTCGGTCATAACCTCGACAAAACGACGTGATAGTGTACTATGCTGTGTTTTTCGTATACGTAGATCGGCATTACCAGCTCCAGATGATTGTTCATCGTGTTCAATGGCATTTTCGATAAGTTTTAGCTTACCGCGGACCTAAAACCTCGGTGGCTATCAATTGCTGTGGTCAATCGAAGACTAAACATTCGAAGCATCAAAAGAAAGTGAAGAGAAACTTATGGAACACACCTTATTAGCCGTCCTCTTTATACTGGCCATCAGCTCATCGAGTTCCTCTTTCGTTTCTAAAAAATTGGAGAAAATCTTTCTCTTAGCCTCGCAAACATACTAGAACGTCCAGTACCGCCGTACCTACGGTTCTTGGGATTCACTTACGTGAAAGAAAAATTGCTAAAGATGAATGCGACGATTTCTCTTAACTTCAAAATTGGAAACAAGGCAACCACTACCATTGCCAGAAATGCTAGCTACAGTGGTCTAAACTCTGATGATGACCACAAGAAAAGCAACTCACTCGGATCATTGACAGGATTCGAAAGAATCGCCGAATGCTTCTTCTTCACCTCTTCTACATTGTTCGCAATCAAATCAACACTACCACGTATTTCCTCGACCTAAATTTTAGCAAGTAGATAAAATTTTTGCATAAATTTCGATCTGTGATGATTAATGAGTAGGATACTCCGCAATCAATCGATTTGAATCAATGAAATACTCCGTAATAAAATAAGTATATAATGCAATGGTGAATATCGCCATTCTTAATAAGTTCACGCGTCATTATCCCATCAACTTTGCCGCCTTTGACGACCACATGAAACAAAATAATGTCACTTCTGTACAAAGGGTAATTCACAAAGGTTTTTGCCACATTTCTTTGTTACATTTTCCCTAGCTAGATCAGATAGCACGAGATTGATTAAAAAACTTTTTTCTGCCAACGTTTCGGCCTCTTCAGAGCTGATCAGTCGAGCCACCTCTCCACACTCGCTCGTCCTCGTCATGGTCTTGATCGTTGTTGTCTTTGTTTGCTTTTCAGTCTGTCATTATTTCAAAAAAAAAAAAAAAAAAACAATCTCGTGCTATTGGGTTCAGTCTAGAAAAAAAAAATATAATCGTTTGATAGGCCGTAAATAGATGTCCTCTATTTTCTTAATCACCAACCATCCCTCAGATTCTTTAGTGAGATCATTTCCGTTATCCTCACTCTGTTTGAGCCCCTTGACAAAAACACGTTTTTGATTGTTCTCTAAAGTACTAGTAATCATTAGACAGCTCAATCCTCGAGCAATTCCATGTATATACTTTCGAAATGGCTTTTCAACTGTGTAGTGAGAAAAAAAAAAATCATTTTGAGCAAAAAAATCAAAAATCAAAAAAAAAAATTTAAAAAAAAATCAAAAAATCAAAAATCATTTTCATTAAATCATTTTGAGCGGGTCTGTAAAAAAAGCAGTCGATAGCAGAAGTATAGTTCATTTTAAAAGCCGTAAGCTCGGACTGCCGGTCACCACAAAGTCAGGTAATACCATCATCCTACTTTGGGTGCTTAATTTACTCGGCGTCGGTTCCTTTAGAGGACTATTTCACCTCAAGGGATCGACGGAACCGAGGGAGGGTGCTACTGATGAGTCCCAATAGGACGAAATAGGCGCCTATATAGCACTAGACCTATGGCTCAAAATATGTATATCCTTATCAGATTAAATCATTTTGAGCGGGTCTGTAAAAAAAGCAGTCGATGCAGAAGTATAGTTCATTTTAAAAGCCGTAAGCTCGACTGCCGGTCACCACAAAGTCAGGTAATAACATCATCCTACTTTGGGTGCTTAATTTTACTCGGCGTCGGTTCCTTTAGAGGACTATTTCACCTCAAGGGATCGACGGAACCGAGGGAGGGTGCTACTGATGAGTCCCAATAGGACGAAATAGGCGCCTATATAGTACTAGACCTATGGCTCAAAATATGTCATATCCTTGTGTAGTGAGAGTTAAAACAAATTTATGTTTGACAATTAAGCATTCTTCGCTGGACAAGATTTTTTTTTCAAACTTTCAGTAACCGTTGGATAGCACAAATGTCGACGAAATCAATGGTATACTTAATTTCTGAAAAAGACTTTTTCTTCCGCTGTGACACAAAAATAAAATAAAATTTCATACGTAGCGAGCATTTATCTCTCCCATGTGTGGATATGATTCCGTAATATATTGGCATGAAGCGATCGTGGGTTAGGAAATCACACACACCCTAGGTAACCAGAAATGCATGCTAAGTGCGAAACCCAAACTTCTTTTGGCAGTTACAGCGCGTTGAAATGTTCTTTTCATAAGTAAAGTAGATCATTCAAATCGTCGAGATTTTGCTGTCGAATGATTATATAAGTCTAGGAGAAAAGCTCTGTCCAGCGACCCGGATGTGAAACATAAGTTTTTTTGCTGTCACAACGTAGTTGAAAGGTCGCTTCAAAAATAAGTTAACCATTAAAATCCATGAAATTTGGGCTACCGAACGATTATCGAAACTTCTAAAAAACCAAAGAACGTGTTTTTCCCAAAGAGCTGAAACAGGGTGAAGATAATGGAAAAGTACCATTTATTGATACTGCAAATTAAGAATTTATAGACAGTTGCTCTATAGGAATGATCTCAACGCTTTGTCACATAAAGTAGCAAGATGTTTGGTTGAGTCAGAAAACAAGATTTTGGACCTCAAAGAATGGAATGTACTATTCGCTCAGCTGATATGGGTTACCATGCGATAAAATGCTCCTAGAAGTAGTTGAAAGTAGGTACAGAGGTTTCTCACCACATTTCTTTGTCATATATTGTGTTAAATTAGGCTGATAGCACGAGTTTGATAGGGGACAGGAAAACCTTATCCAGCTACCATTTCGACGTCTTCGTTTTCTTCAGAACTAATGCCAAGCCAATTGCCCACAGTCTTTCGTCCTCGTTGTGGTCTTCATCATTGTTGTTTTGTTTAATTACAGTCCGTCTTTTTCCAAATCAATCTCGTGCTATTGGCTCAATCAACAAATAGAATATAATTGATTGATAATGCCCAGATTGAAGATAAAATCGGCTCTAAATATATTGTAACACCTTTTTTCTAATCGATCGATAACTTATCAAACACAAAATTTACAATAAAAATTTTTTTGAAGGATTTTTTTCACATGTTCTGCCCACACACCGCAAAATCGGCTGTTGTTGTCAATGTGTCATAATATGTGGTGCCGCCGAACGTGGCGACAACACCAATTAACAAAAGCAATACTTTTACTACTAGTACTACGAAACGAAACCAACTGCTTATCTATGCGGATTGGGATCTCCATAAATCATAGTTCTCCCTCCCTCCCGCTCTATCTCCCCCTTCGAATCGTTACGTTGTCGGGTCTCAATAGCCGTTAGCGGGGCGATGCCTAGTTAGTCGAATCAAGCCCTAGTCGGCTAAAATATAAGGAAATATTCCAAAATCGATATCACACACACACACTCTCACTCACTCAGTCGCTCACTCCACTCGGGCATATACGAACCGAACCGCCGCCAATCGAGCCGTTCGTCGTTTTTCCCGTACTAATCCATGCGTATGTTTACAATCCGGTAAACGGCCGCGGACTCTGTTGTGCTCTACTTTTTCCCGTAAGTGGTAGAACTCTGAAGAGAACAGCTAGAAAGAATCCCAATAGCCTTAGACAAATGTTCTTGACGACGAAAAACTTCCACTATACCCCTAGTACTACTTGTTAATGATGTGAAAGTTGTAGAACGACGACGACATAAGTGAATTATCGACGGACTGAACTTAATTTAGTAGCCAATAGTCTTCGGAGGCTAATTTAGTTGGCACAACTTCAAATATCAATTGAGGGGATTGTTATGGTGGTCAGTGAGAATGAGGAAATCACATAGCGAAAACAAGTTGAATCAGTATAGAGATGAACTTTCGATGGCAGTAAGAGAGAACGGAAGGATTCCGATAATAGAATTTTTGAAAACAATATCACTCACTATCAAAAACATCGTGCAAATTGAGTTTGGGAGTGGGAGAAAATGAGAGAGAGAGAGAGGAGAGAGAGTAGATGGCCGTCACCAACCTGCTCAAAGAACTCTTCCATATACTGAGCATTGCCCGTATCCACATGCATGTCCTCATCTTGCTCATCGTCCGATTGTGCCGCTTTAAGGGCACTCAACCGATCCTTCGTCATTTCGTCGAATCAGCGAGACAACACAGAAAAAAGTCAGCTCAGAGATAAAGTCAGGACTTTTTCCACGAAGAGGAAATGATGGATGGGATGGGAGCAGTCAGCCAGTCAGTCAGTCAGCAGCAGAGCAGCTCGTCTCGTCAGTGAACATTCCTGAAATGAGTAGAGTGTGTATGTGTAGCCAAATAATCGCCGTCGACGGCCGCCGCCGGCACCGAGCGATGTCGTCGTTGGCTGGCGGTGGCCGTCGTCATCGCTCCGCCCCCTGGGGGCGCATATTCCCGAAGAGGAGGTAGTTGATGATAGCTGTAGAGAGCAGACAACAATCGTCGCTTCATCGTCGTCTATCCAACCATCTATCCATCCCCCTACAGCTATCTATCTAACTATCTATCTATCCATATAGTAGACCTGATGCCAGCTGCCTCATATCAACAACAAAACGGAAATATTTCCAAAAAAATCACGCATAAGATGATTGCAAAGAATTCGCGGTGTTAAACGAGAGACCACGGATACCAACAAAGAGGCCGGATACCGCGGATACAGTGCTTTCTTAATGAGCAAAAGTGAGGTTGATAGTTGAAATTATTGATCATTAATTTCGTATACGTATTCAACAACAAGTAGTATCTGGTATTTGATTAATTAGATTGTAAGTCAATTTGACTTTTCTAGATTTGAAGAGGCTCGTATGACCAGTAATTCATGACTCGCAGCTATTTATCTAACTGTCTATCTATCCTTATAGTAGACCTAACACCAGCTGCCTCATATCATCAATAAAACGAAATTATTTTCAAAGAATTCGTACATAAAATGATCGCTGAGAAGTCGAGGTGCCAAGTGGGATACCAGGGATACCCGTGATGTAACAGAGCACTATGTTTTCTTGATGAGCAGAAGTGAAGTTGTTGATAGTCCAATTTGTCGACATTTTATTCCAGTTACAGATAGTATTCATTACTAAGTAGTACTTAGCAAGTATTTAGCTAGTTAGATTGCGAGTCAATTTAACCTTTTCAGGATTGAAGAGGCTCGTCACTCCATCTGTCCACCCTAACAGCTATTTATCTAACTATATGTAATAGGCCTAACAACTCCCACCTCATCTCATCAATAAAACGGAAGTATTTCCGAAGATTTTCAAGAATTCCTTATATAAAATGACTGCTGAGGTTTCACAGTGTCAAGTTGGAAACCAGTAAGAGCAGAGCGAGAGGTAAAGCCTTTGTTGGCATTTTAGATTTTCCTGATGCGGCGCTGGCATTTACCGATAAGATGAGGAAAGGCGGGTAACCTTATTGTAAGCATTGCCTTTGAATTACTCCGAAGTTAACAGAAAACCATACCTAAAACTAAGTATAGGATAATTGACGTCAAATCTTCCAAGCTTACACAGCGCAAATATCTCTCCAGAAATCCCATACATAGGATGATTGTTAAGATTTCGAGGTGTCAAGTAGGATACCAGAGATACCCATAATATCGCAGTGCACGTGCTTTCTCAATGAGCAAAAATGAGGTTACAATTAAATTTATTGTTTATATATTTCAAATACGTACTATTACTGAACACTACTTAGTAAGTATTTGATTAAGTAGATTGTAAGCTAATTTGACTTTTTCAGGTTTGCAGGGGCTCGTCTATCTATCCATCCCTAGAACTACCCAACAAGGTATATAGTAGAAGTAACGCCAGATACCTCGTATCATCAATAAAACGAAAATATTTCCGAAAATACTCGAGAACTCTGTGCATAGAATAACTGCTAAGATTTCAGAATGTCTAATGGGATACCAATAAGACCGCATAGAGAGTAGTGTTTTCTCACTAGTATTTTTTGCGTTTTTTTAATGCGTTGCTGATGAGCTAATGAGCTGAAAGGAGAAAAATATTTTCATGTGTTAGCATTGCTTTTGAATTAATCCGCAGTTAACAGGAAACTATACCTAAGTCTAAGTATGGGATGATTGACGCTAACTTCTTCCAAGCTCACACAGGAGAATATTCTCAAAAAATTTCATGCATAGTAAGATTACCAAAATTTCAGGTATCACATGGGACAACAGGAATACCAGCGATATCGAAATATACAAAGATTTACTTGATATAGAGAAGCGAGCTGTTAATAGCAGAACTTACTAATCATTTATTTCAAATACTAATTCATAATTGAGTAGCCTATAGGTGTATTTGACAAAGTATATTTCCAGTCAATTCTACGTTTTTAGACTTTGAAGGGGTTGATATCGTCGAAACGTCAGCCATTATTCGCTTGAATTCTAATCAGCTGAATTGTTTCCAATGAATTCCACCGTTCACGATCTCCATTCTGTTCGTTAAAAAAAAACACTAAATTACTTGCTTTATGTTGAAGTTCACAGATAATCAATTTTAGAAATTGCATAGCGCAGATTCTTTTGAAGCATAATCAGCTAAAAATTGTGCTAAAAAGTTACAGAACCATGACGATTATTTTTATTATAATCATGGCCAAGAACTAAGTATACGAAAAACGGAGATATATATATATAATATATATATATATATATAAATTCTTATAAGCCCTACTTTCGCAAAATCCAACTAGTACGTTGTCAGGTATTAATGAAGAGTCTTGTTAAACGTTATAAGAGATCGATAAGTAAGTACGTGGAAGCAGTGCTAATCTCATGATAACTAATGTTATGTCTCCTAATGAGGCACCTACAAAACTACAAGACTAATAGAGGAATAAAAATTTGAAAATAATAAATTTTGATTCCCGCTCATATCATATCGAAACGCAAAACGCACACAATTCAATTACCCAATTTTTTTTCCCAATTCATTCAGCGAGAAAGAACTCCCAAAAAAAAAAAAAAAAAAAACTGAGCTTCGTAAAAGATAGCAGTGACCAACTCTGACCAACGTGGTTTCGTATTCTTTCAAAATCAACTGGTTCAAACAAATATTGGGAACTGGAGAGAAAGTTATGTATGTAGGTGTAGTGTGTGCTAGAGATCACACAATCTTACCCCATTCTTCCACCTTACTTTCTGTATTACGCAACAACTCTAGAGATTACTTAATGAGTGCAAGAGAATACGCATATAAATAAATAAATATATATATATATGCATGCTCTAAGGTCGCGTTTGGAAGAGTGGTTAAAAGAGCCCTGCGACACAGATATGGTCGAATGCTTGATCCCGCGCCCAAGGCTCACCAAACGTGCCATCTCTTCGGGATCGACGAATTTTAACCAGAGTAACCAGGCCTTGAAGAATAGTAAAATTGGCTCGAACATCGGTAGGCCACTGTGAATCACTGTAGAGACCACACATGCATTCAATCACATTCAATGAATTTTGACTGAGTCAATGTTTGATGAATTTTCAATGAATTCAATGATCGAGTTCAATGAATTTTCAATAAATTTGGCTGACTGCATGACGTATCCCTCAGAATATTGATCAGTGCCAAAGGCCTTCAACTTAAATGTATATATGCATGTATACATATATATGTTCAAGATGCTAAGGATATACAATATATATACATATCTACAAAACTGAACCTCAGGTGGGCGCTGATTCCGAGTTTCACCTATACCGAAGGCGCGAGTTACCACCACACCAGGGAACCGCCACTGTGGTGTCGCTCTTTCTTCGTTATAAAAATATTGCCTGGTTGTGTTACAACTCCGAATCTTAGACTGGAAGTTCTCAAAGAGCCAAAATACTGTTGCTAGAAATTTTCTCAGCGAAGAAGAGACGTGTATCTGTTGATAACGAAAAATTCAAGTCAAGTCAATATTTCCATTTCATCCATTTAAATCTGGCAATATTCTGCTCGGCTCACATCGTTAGACCTTTTCTAACGGAAGGGCGCGAAATCTATTACATCAGCCGTTGATTTCTCCCCTACCCTCCTCATTCTTGCATCTGTGTAGAAGTTGAGCGGTCTACACGAGTTTACGTATTTCTGTTTAGATCTCCTAAAACAAAAAGAAATCCTTATGCCTATCAGAGCCAACCTTGTCCATTTAATACATTCACGACGATTCGGTTGTGAATAATTACACTTCCGGTCTAGATGTATGTTAGTTATGACGGCGTTGATTCTCATTCCTTCTCAAGATATTGATATATACATGTATACACGGAATATATGTGTACATATGCGTGTACATGTATATATGCATATGTACATTACATGAATGTGAATATATATATGCATATATATATATATATACATATATTTTTAATCTAGTAGATAATATAGATATTAACGTGCGCAGCAAAAAAATCATGACAGGCTCCACTAACACGTCATTATTCCAAAGAACATAAATGAAAAGGATATCTCAGCCTCTACTGACTTCTAGAATATATGAGCAGAATATCGTATCAAATTGAGTTCGAATATTAGTAGAGCTATAGATCTTATTATCGGGAACCGTTTCGGTGCTTCTAATTTCTCCAGTCATGCATAGAATATCAGCAGTGGAAGAGAATATATTTTACTCATAAATCAAAGAACAAATTCGTTTCTTTGGGCAAAACAAACAGAGACGAGCTTAGCAGCGATAGCCTTTTTTCTCCCGTTCAAGTCATCCATTCATCAAGTTCTTTCGACTTTCCAGCTTAGTTGAGGTGTTTAACATCAATAGTACGTGCAATCCTCGCGATCGCCTATCACCGCATTCATGACATTATTGGAATCAGCAAGTTGCGAACGATGGTCAAAAGTTTCCGAATTTTCTTGGAATTTTGACAATATGAGGCCGTTGTGAAGAAAAAGTTCACACCAAAAACTATGACGTTTGTATTAAACTTTCGAAGAATATTAGTTGCTCTTCACGATGACGCTCGATTACAGATGTTACTAACACACAATGAAGGTTGAAAAAAAAAAACTAAAAATGGTTCCTTTTCTCTTAGACGGCGACAAATGGATATTGGACCCCCCTTTCTGGACAAAAATTTTCCATAGAAGTGATTACTCGAAAGCTTAAATCTCTCACTGGACCTGTAGAGTGTTTTTCAGAACACCTTTTCATATCGTTGTAGAAACCAGAATGAAACTGTGTTTCACACCTGCCGCGTTATAATTCTTTCGGAGAACGAAAAGCATATTAGTTTGTAGAGAAAGTTTGTAGTATCTAAGTCTGCCGTTTCACCTAAAGTTTCTTTCAAAGCGAAGAAAAGATTAACAATTAAATAAAAAGTTGCGTCCCACAAGTTTAACACTTTAAGCTATGCATCGATCGCCCTTCACTCCAACGCGTAAATTAGCCGATAAACAAGCTCGCCGAAGATGTGGAACTCGATCTTATTTTTCCTCCGGCACTGCAGTGTAACGGTCTCTCCCAAAAAACAAGTACAGCGTTGGAATCGTTGAAACCTACGCTGTCGAATGATTGCCAGTAGCCTAAAGAAAGAGCTCTGTCCGGCGAAGTTTGAAGTACAAATAATTTCTTTCTCCTATAAAATTATTAGAAGAGGTTCTCCACAAACTCACAAAGCAAACACATTTTTGAGTTCTTCGAGACTTGTGCTATCGAAAAATTACTAGCAGTATGAGTGAGTTTTTTTTACCGCGAATAAACGAGAAAACAAACAAAACGCGTGGTCGCGTGAAACGTAGTTTTATTTTGGATTTTACATCTATAAAAGGGTGTTGTGAAAAAGCGGCCATTAAGGGCTCTAGCCAGAGATTTAAACTTTCGAATGATTACTGACACTCTTTGGAAAAAAATCCTTCTCCAGCGAAAAAGGTCAAATATTCATTTTTCACCGTCTAACAGAAAAGTACTTTGAAAATAAACCTCAAGAGCTCTCTATTTGCATTTCTGGACCACTAGATAATAAAACATGCTGCCACTTCTCAAGCACCTCAATAACTGCGATTAACTAAGAGTGGTCTTCAATAACAAAGCCGCTGCTCACTAAGAACAACTCAGTGCTTCGAAAGTTTCAGGTTGACACTCGAAGAATGTTTACATACTGCAAGTATATATTCTGACAACTTTTACTTAAGATAAGGAAGTTTATTCCGAACTGATATATGTGTGGTAGAAGCCGATGTTTAATAGTATGTTTTAAGTTTCGTAGAGCATGAGAGAATTTGATCGTTGATATCCCCTATCCCTAGATGGATGCCATTTTTTTTTTTTAATAAAACATTCATGCAGCATTTCAAACACACCGATGAATAGTTCATTCTTAAGAAACCAGAACGAATTTAGATTCAAGCACAAAGCACTTAGAAAGGTAAGAGTAAGCTGTGTTAGCTGGAAAAAAGTCAGGAAAATCCGCGGTTTGACATCTATCGTACGGAGTCGAAATGAGTTTTTCCGTAGTAATTACACAGAAAAATGAACCTATCCAGACTTCCATTCAATCCTCCTATGTCCACAGTTCCGTCTAGATACTAAGAAACTTGCAATAGACAGTGGAAATGAGAGTCATGAAGGGTATTATTGCATTTAAAATGTGTTATTCCGTAGCACTACATGCACTTTGTCTTATCCATGAAGAAATACTTCCCACTATTACTGCAAAGTTGTTCTTGAGTACTAACTGATTGATGACATTGCTCATAAAAATTGTTATTGAAATTACAGCAATCAATAAGCCATCACCGTTCAACATCTCGACGGGTTTTTGACTTCAACTTGTGGGCGAGGTAGCGTAATGGTTTTTGTTGCGGTCTATCACAAAGCTAGGGGGTAAGCAAGGCATAGATTTGCTCTACTCTACAATACTCTCTTGTAAACAACCAAAGAAAACCTATGAAAAAACGCTTCAGCTCGAGTACCTCCATAAATGCAAAGAGAATCGTCTCGACCAGTATTATACGACATTCACAAGATACGAATTGCTTAAGTAGCAGCCGAAGTAGTACATTGAAAAAAACCCGAAAACCTTTGTGGAGAGTGAACGCGAGGAAAGAGATCGAATACTAGAAGTACTGGGATCCGCACAGTGAAATTGTGGTGATAAATAGTGCAAAATAAAAGAAAAAATTGACCACAACTAGAAAGAGTAAATGTCAAACCCACAATGCTCGATTGAAACTGTTTTCCGACCTTCTTTTGAAGAAAAAGATGGCTCTACTAACTCCTCCAGAGTTCTCGTTCGACTCAAAAATAGAAATGGAGCGCTGTCTTATAATCTCCACGACCTTTTTTCTACTGATCCTGTCCCTGATCAAAGATTCATTGTATTCTTGATCAGCACATACGATGAAGTTACTCCAAAAGCTAAACAAAAAAGTTGAAAGATTGAAAAAGTGGTCCCCTACGCAGTAAAAACTTGACTTTTGTGTTCCTTCTAAGGCTATGAAAGTACCTGACAGAGCATGTTTCGTAGTAATTTGACTTTTTGAAGTTCTGAAAAAGCAGAAGCGGAAAGATCAGGCTCTACGTAACATAAAAGCTGCGAAACCTCATATTCCATCATAGAGCAAACTGCAAGCATCTTGAATTGGAATATCCTCTAGGGATAGGTCATTCATTACAGATGACAGGCTTGGATAACCCCTACACCAAGAGGTCGAACCAAGGTCCAAATACGTATTGCAGAGCTCCCATAACCGCTGGTCTACACTCTCACGTCCTTTTTTCAGAAAATGCTGCTTATCGAGAAAAAGAAACATTCATGTGATTATGGAATGTAAAATGTAGTATATGAAAAACTGCTCGTTCACTGAAATGTAATTACAGACGAAAAGCTTTCTCACGTTAACGACTATGAAGTGTTCTCAATATTGTAGGCAATCATAACGGAGGTATCAGGAAAAAAGAGAACACGTTTAGCTGTCCCATCGACAACTTACAGGTATAGCAACTTTGTGATCTGGTAGGATTTTTTAAGTTTTGCAGAGCTCTGGTATAGCATTTTAGGTGATATACTCACGCTTCGGCGTTACTCGCACGCCTCATTGGTACCACATCCAAATTACGGCTCACCCTTCCTAGACGAAGTAAAAAGATTATTTGATGTTGCGGTCTATTGGGCTGGAAAGAAAATCTCCCGATTTTTTCGTTTCTGTTGTTAATTTATCATTCATCTAAGTTTCCGTTTTTGCTATCGTGTAGAGCAGTTTCTTGCAGTTATTTTGATATGTAACACTTATAAATTTTTAGAAATGGAATTGTCCCGAGAGCAAAAACTGCTGTAGATGCTACATGAGTATCGTTTAGGTTCAAGTGCTGTTGAGACTTTCCGTTGAAATAACGAAGCCTGGGGTGAGGGAACAGATGAGGACCGCAGTTTTCGATCGCTTCAATGAATTTAAGGCTGAAAAAGACATTTACGCCCAAGTAAGGAGCCAGCCGCCCACAAGAAATTGACCGGCAAGCGGTTCTGAATGTAATTGAGACGTCTTCGCCGTTAAAACGAAAACACCTAGTTTTACCGTCGCGGAATCATGAAATTGCCGAGAAAATGGAAAGAAGTGATTGAAGTTGAAGGGGAATACTTTCGTTAACCATTTGTTGTTTTCATTTTTTCTTTGAAAAAAAAAGGAATACACTTAAACAAAAGCGGAAAATTTAGCAGAATTTCTTGCCAATCCAATAAACGAGTTTTCAATCTATGGCTTACGGCTGGTAACGAAACATCTAGCAATAACTTCCACTCGACCGTGCTTAAGACCTCGCTCAAAATCCAGTATAGACGAAACGAAATGCCATACGAGACCTCTGAAAGGCTTAAAAATTCTATCAAACTAGATTGAATCTTAAGCGAGGTCCAAACACAGTCGATTAGAAGGTTTTGCTAAAACAATTTCATTTTACACAATGTGTTATCGCATCTTTACTGTGCGAATCCCAGGGATCCCAGTACTTGCAACATTCGCTTTATTTTCTCGCGTTCATCGTGTGAAATTTCTTCAAATAGTTCGCGTAATTTCGACTGCTGCTTGGAGATTTTGCCTCTTCGTGAATGACATAGAATAGTGGTCGAGAAGATTCACCGTTCAATATGCGTGATAATCATTTTTGAGCCATGCATGTGGTCTGTTATAGGGCAAGGCCGAAACATGTGCATTGGGTTTTGTAAGTTGACCTTTAGCAGACCATATGCATGACTCAAAAAGTGATTATCAGGCATAGTGAAAGCTGGGGGTGTTCTCAAGAAAATACTCGAGACGAAAGGTATGATATGTTCAATTTTTAGTCTCTGAGGCAGCCGGGCTAAGGCGTTTCCTAAAATTTTCGTTGATTGCAGGAGGGTATTGAGGGAGTAGGACGAACCAGCACCTTACCTCCTCATAACCTACACCACTAATCATTCGGCCACAGAGCCCCATATAACTAGACACATAATTACAGTTATATGTGTAACTAATTGTATATGCTACACAATTAGATTTATGACAGTATAATCACGTGTAATTACATATAGTGCAATAAAGAATACTCAAACTCAATGACCCGTACTACCATAAAGTGTTAGTTAGCAACTTCTACGGGGAAAACAACTTATTACCATGACACATGCGTACAGCTGAGATTTTTTCCAATGTGACCAACAATGTGGAAGATATGAGTATCCGAAAACTTGTTATTCGTGAGATGTGAGATAATGTGATAGAACTAGAACCCTTTCCATCTTTTAGCGGTGGCATGGTTAGTAAAACTTTGGACGTCGGACGGGATTCAAGCTCGCACTTTGCTCTTTCCGCGAAGGCATGCTAACCATTGCACTATCGTCGCTGCTGTTCTGCTATCCGACTTCCTGCGATACAATTGCATTGTAGCATGCGCTCCCGAAAAAGGTCAAAAATACGGGATCGAATCCCGTCCGACGTTCAGTTTTGAGCATCACTCAACATTACTGGACGTGATAATAACATCATTTCGAAAGACATGTTCAGAATTCTGTTTAATTTGAAAAGAGAATAACAAAAACACACATCGCAAAAAGTAATAAGACTGGAAATGAATAATGTGAATTATTCATTGATATTGAGTGATGTGCCAAACTTAGGATGGGACGGGATTCGAACTCGCATTTATCCCTTTCCAGAGAGAGCGCATGCTTAACCCTGCACCGTCACTGCACAGTTGATTTGACGCTTTTCACGTATCGAATGTTCTTCTCATAGATTTGCAGTCCCATTTCTCCCACGCTTTCCCCATGCTCGGGTGAGCATCGTCTAGTCTTCTGCATGGCTGCTTCAAAAGAATACAATACCTCCAGCAAGACGAGATTGAAGAAAAACTTCTGTTAACGCCTATGTCTTTACCGACTCATTCGCCGCACAAAGGGCCAACTTCTCGCACGTCGTTCTGTTCCTCTCTCTACAAATGACGACAAACTCGAATGTCTCCACCACCAGGTGGTTCCAAGGGTCTAGCAGTACACTAGCGACCTTCTAGTCGACCACCTTCTTTAAGCGGTTATCCTCCTCTGACAAAACGGACGTCAGTAATGCAAACAACGAATTAAACATGCGCTCTCGGATAGAGTGCGATGCAGGTTCGAGTCCCGCCTAACGCAAAAGTTTTTCACATCACTCTATATCTCTGGATATCCTCCTCTAAACATGCAAAAACATTAACACTTTTGACAATATCTTGTCGTTCTGTTACATTCAATATCAATTGGAAAACTGAGGGAAAAAAAAAGGGGGGGGGGTGACGATGAACGAGCCAAATCGTCGTTGAAGAGTTGTATTCTAGAATCCTTCTATGCAGAACGAGGTGTCTATAACTCAAGGTCCAGTTTAAGAAAAAATTAAGACAAATAGGAAAAAAGAGTGGTAGCAGAGCGGTGATCTCGTTGGTGCAATGGTAGCACGCGCCCACGGTATGGGTGGAACGCGGGTTACTCAGCGTTCAAAAACAAATTTTCTTTAGTAAAAAAGGAGATATAAAGGAGATCAACAAGGGACGAGAATTATGCGACTCGTGTGGAAGAGCTTCCTTCACCCCATTCCCCAACGTTTTACTGTTTAGCATCAGTGCTACGATGTCGTCATGCCCTGTATATTCCCAGGAATGCTGAGTGTTATGCAAAACTCAGAACTTTGATCGGGGGTCGAACCTGTGTGTTATCCTTTCCAGGAACGTGGTCTAACCACTATATGGCTCAACATTCATAGGCATATATAACTACAGGCGTTGGTAGAGCAATTGGTTGGAGCACGTACCCCCGTAAAAGGTGAAATGCAGGTTCGATTTTGGCCTGACGTCAAAGTTCTGCATATCACTCAACATCATGGAGTATATTTAACATACCTGATAATCATTTCTGAGCCATGCATATGCTCCGGAGGAACCCTACACCTATAGAAAGTTGGTGACGACGAACAATTTACTCATGCTGCCATTAAGATAAATTATCACTGAATGGAAAGTGTTATGCACTCGATTGCTCTGTGCCTGGTATCGTCAAATACATCGTACGCTTCGTTTCGAGGCTTTTCTTGAGACCACGCTGAACTTTCTGTATTCTTGATGATCATTTATGAGCCATGCATATGATCTGTTATAGGGCAATTCATGAATCCCCAGAGGACTGGCTAAAGACGAAGGGTACTGCCCGACTGACTAGGATGTCAAGGTCGAAACACGTGTAGCGGGCGCTATAAGTTGTCCTATAACAGATAACATGCATGGCTCAAAAATGATTCTCAGGCATAGTGAAAGTTGGGTGTGGTCTTATCAGAACACTCGAAACGAAAGATATGATATATCTATCAAATTTCGATCTATTTGTATATAAAGTTCAATGTAATAGATAAACAAATATATAGATACGATATAGACTCGTTATGAAGGGAGACTCATTTTCTCGTCTTTCTACTTACTACTCAGTCTCGTGGACAGAGAGAGCTTCGCAAAAGCTCATCTTTTTCCTGTGAGAGAAGTTTCTTCTTCTTCTTCTTCTTATACACTTTCAAACTACTGACTTCTAGAGCTTTAGGGACTTCTTCTCGATATTTTGATCTGCTAAGGCAAGTTTAGAGTGATAGGTATGAGGGTTTAGATGAATCAAAATCCAAGACGTGCTAACTAACCCATGTATGAGACTATTGTTTAGAGTGGACTTTAGACTGTTTAGACTTTATAAAAGTATGGCTAAAAAGATTCGGCCTATGCAACAAGCGTTGGCTTTTCAATGCCAAAATAATGAGTCTAAGAAACCTTGCTTCGTTTTCTTCTCCTCCGAAAAAAGAAGGGTCCAGATATCACAGTATGCCCCTTCGCAGGACTAAAAGTACTACTCAGTTGATGTAGTTGAAAAGAGAACTCAACGCTCGATTAGAAGCATTTATCTTACGAAGTGAATAGTTGAAACGAGTCAAGCACTGGTTTAAACATCCTTCATATGAAAAAATCAGGAAATGAATCAGTTAATAGTTCTTTCAAAAACGAATAACCAACAAGAACTCGAGGGAAATTCGTGACTTTCACCAGCCAGAGATCAGTGGTAACCCGAGGTCTGGCAGGGATCAGATCTTAACCCCGGTAGGTAATGGCAGAAAAAACGGGTAAAACACTATTTCACATATTTTTCGGTAAGAAAATCAAGGAATGAGTTAACTGGTTATTTGGAAAAACCTAAAAACAGATGTAAACCAAAGGATGGTGGTCTGTGGTAGGTATTGCCCGAAAATCACTGGTAACCCCGAGGTCTGGCAGGGGGTGGTCACGCTGGTTTACACATCTTTTCAATCAAGGCAAATCAGCAAATGAGCCAGTTGAAGAGTCTTCCGAGAAAACAAGGACCCGACATAAGCTCGAAGGAAACCCTTAACTGTCGGTGATCAAAGATCACTGATAACCCTGGGTCTGTCACGGAGTGGTACGTTGGTTTGAACATCTCTTCATCCAAAAGAAATAGATCGGTTAACTGGCTCTTTCGAAAAACCTAAGAACACACGTAAACCAAAGGATGGTGGTCTGTGGCTGTCATCGGGCGAAGATCACTGGTAACCCCAGGGTCAGGCAGGGGGTAGTCACGCTATTTCGAGCATCTCTTCAGTGGAAAAAAAATCGAAACATTATCAATTAACCTGTTCTGGGAAAAACTAAGACCCTATATAAGCCGAAGAGGAATCGCATCCCTAACTGTAACCGGCCAGGGATCATCGCTAACCCAAGGTTTGGCAGGGACCGGGTCATAACCCTGGGAAGGCAATAGTCGGAACGAGTTAAACACTGGTTCAAATGTGTTTCCATTAAGAAAATCAAGAAACAAATAGGTTAACTGGTTCTCTAGAGGAAAAAACTAAGAACCAACGACACAAAGCAGGGGGTGAGGTGTGCGGCTGCCAAAGACCGCCGATAGATCACCAACAAGCTGAGGTTTGGCAGGGACGAGATCATAACTCCGCGGGCAGGTAGCGAGCCCTGGCAGCTAATTCCGCTCCGGACCCATCGGCGCAGTCCTTTAATAGCAGCGACTCGGGGGCTGTGAGCAGAGCTGGCCAAGCCATCGCCGGCGGAATGCTCTGTCGCCCGTTCATGGTTTCTTGACCCTCCTTCTCCTCGTCGCGTTCTTTCTCATGGGTTTTCTTGATTGGGAGGTTCCCATTTTACCGTCTCAAGCTTTCATGGAAGAGCTCTTCTGTCTGTTTCAGGAACGTAATAGACTAGTCTTCCTCTCTCACACAAGTTACTTGAATCGAATCGGGTCATTGAATTATGGGCGAACCACAAGCTTCCCTTCTTCTAAAGAAGCAGTTGGCCGGTGGGTTTCCTCAAAAAATTTCCTTAGTCTTTTCAATATTTATTGACTAAGCCAAAAGCTCGAAGTCGATGAGAAATACTAGGGGTTATCGGCTTAATCAGCAAGGAACATATGATTGATTGGCTGAAAAGGAGCCCATTTTCAAGTGATCTTTTGCCTTTCGATTGCCTCTTAGGGTAGATCACGTCAAGATCGATCTATGAAAGGCGATATATTGAAAACGTTAGCCTTTTTTCTGAGCTAACTGTCAACAAATTCAAGTGCTTTTGTATCAATTTCAGATATTTGTACTATCTATTCTAGCGCTTTTGTTCTATATCCAGTGATATTGGATGAAGAGCACCTGTGGCGCAGTGGTTAGAGGAGCTCTGCGTAGCGCACAAGGTCAATGGTTCGACCTCGCGCTCGTGGCTCACCATACCATCCATCCCTTCGCGGTCGGCAAATTCGTACCAGACAGGTCTCAGACTTGTCCGGGAGTTGAAGCAGCACTGACTCGATGCAGCGGGAGGCGATCGCGAGTCATTGTAACGTCCAGATGTACATTCAATCACCTGAAAAACGAAGCTAAAAGTTGAGGACGAATGCATGACGCATCCCTCAGGGATTGATCATCTCCGAAAGCTTTATGCTTTATCCTTTGGTGATGAGTGATGTGCAAAAACTTGACGTAAGCCGGGAGTCGAACCCGCATTTCACCCTTTCTCCCGTTGACGCGTGCTTAACCAATTGCATCACCGACGCCTGCCTTGCCACCCCTCTCTTTACGCTACAGCACATCAGTTGTTTCGTCTTATTTTTGTTTTATGCGAAACTTAAATCCCGTCCTTAAATTTCCAGATATGACCTGCCCTCCTAAATTGGCAAGAATTATTGTTGTGTTTAGCCGCTTTCATCAGTTGTATAATATTATAAGCATATATCCGATTGTGTTGAGCGATAAGTAATTTTTCGCATGCTTATATGTTAGAGTGAGCGCATGTGGCGCAGTGGTTAGAGGTACTCCGCGTCGCATATGAGGTCAATGATTCTATCTCGCGCTCATGGCTCACCAAGCCATCCATCCCTCTGGGGTCGGTAAATGGTACCAAACAGGTCTCAGACTTGTCTGGGAGGATAAGCAGCACTGACTCGGATCGGCGGGTGACCACCGCGAGTCATTGTAAAGGCCAGATATGCATTCAATTACGTCAAACGAAGTTGAAAATTGAAGTCGAATGCATGACACATCCCTCAGGGATTGATCAACGCCGAGAGCTTTATCCTTTTTATATGTTAGGGCGATAAATTAATATTCCACCTTATACGCTGGATAAGAAGGTTTCATAGGAGTGCCAGTATTCATTCGAAAACTCAAATCTCTCGCTAGAGCCGTACGTCGCCGGCTATACAAAAGGCCCTTTTATAACGCTGTAAAATCCAAAAATAAAATTATGATTCACACGGCTACGCGCGCTTCCATTTTCTCACGCTTATAACTCTCGTGAAACACGAAGAGCATTTGAACGTGTGGAAAGCTCGTTGTATCTGAGTCAGTTGTTTTACATTTTTGGTCTTTCTTACAAGGCGGACAAAAAAATTCCCAAGTGAAGGACAAGTTGCATCCAACTTGTTTAACGCGTTAGGCCATCGATCGGTCGTCCCGCCCCAGCAGCCACGTGGATTAGCTGGTAAACAAGCGCGCCCGATATGTCAAGCTCGATCTTATTTTTCCCTGTTACACTGCAGTGAAACGGTTTTTTCCCGGAAATAAGCACAGCATTGGAATAATTGAAACTTGCGCTATCGAATGAGCACTAATAGTAAATAGAAAGAGCGCTGCTCGACGAGCTCTAAAGAACAAATCTTTTCTTTCTCCTACAGCCTGTGAAGAAAGCTTTTCCAAAAACAAACAAATTTTTTGAGTTCTTCGAAACTTGTGCTATCGAAAGAGTACTGGCAGTCTAAGGGAGAAACTTTGTACAGCGAAATGTAAGCGAGACAAAAAAGCGTGGTCATGCGAAACGTAATTTTGGATTTTATAGCGTTTGAAAAGGTGTTTTGAAAGACCGGAAACGTACGGCTCTAGCCAGAGACTTGAGCTTTCAAATGATCACTTACACTTCTATGAAAAAAAACTTGTCCAGCAAATGAGATCGGATATTCATTTATCACCGTTTTGACATATAAGTACAATTTTCGAACCTCACACAGGAGTTGAATGACCATTTCACCCTCTACGGGTGCACGCGCTAACCAACTGCATTACCGAAGCTTCTGTTCTCTTGTCACTCTTTGTGCGATTTCTGAGCCTTCGGTAAGAGTAAAATGCGGGTTCGATACTCGTCGAGGGTTTGAAGCTTTGCACATCACTCAACATTATCGGATCAGTGTCCTTTTAAAAGTTATTTTTAGTTTTATCCGGTATAGCTAAACATTGCGTTGATCTTCTAGTCGATAACGACCTATTTAGGAGACGATCTGAATTATTCTGTGAAATTGGCGATAATTCTTTCTTTAACCGCCTTTTCAGCAGTGATATGGTGTTATTATTATGATTATGTAAGAGAGAAACAATGGTAGTAGAAAGCGAGTACCGGTAGTGAAGAGTGATAGCCCACATTCCCGGAAAGGGTGAGTCGCTTGTTCAACTCCCGCCTGAGGTTCGAAATTTTGCTCATCGCTCTTATTATCGATGTATTCCGTGGGACTTGCGAGTTCTTTCTCGTGGCTTAGGCTTAAACTGAAATAGAGGATTCATAGACTATTTTAATTAGCGTTTTTGTGGGAGGTCATTTAATCCTTTCTATAGGAGTTGTGTGAAAATCGTTTCTGTAAAACGATACAAACATAATTTAATCGGATAAGGAACTTTAATAAAAGATGAAAAGGGAATAAAGCTCCCGGCATTGATCAATCCCTGAGGGATGCGCCATGCATTCGTCTTCAATTTTGAGATTCGTTTGAGGTGATTGAATGCATATCTGGCCTTTGCAATGGCTCGTGGTGGCTTTCCGCTGTATCGACTTAGGCTGCTTATTCTCTCAGACAAGTCTGAGACCAGTCTGGTACCAGTTTACCGACCTCACGGTAATGGATGACTTGGTGAGCTACGAGCGCGAGATCGACCTGACCATCGACCTTGGGTGCGATGCAGAGCACCTTAACCTCTGCGCCACATGCGATCATAGCATGGTGTAAATACAGCGAAAATATTCTTTTTTTGTCGAAAATCGAGTCAGTCCTGTCAATTTATAACTGATGTAGAATTAACTGTATCGGCAGAGCCAGCCCATTAAATGTAGGTTTCGGAGCTTACTAGAAAGGAAGCTCAAGTCTGTATCAATTCATGTTCATTTTTCCCTATTCGCAACAGTGATTGGTAGGGAAGCAGTCCTTTCTAATCTTTCTAGATGTAATAGTTGAGAAAGTGTTGATGATATTGTTCATCATATGGCAGTAAGATTTGTTTTTTTTAGAATTGAGGCGATTACCTGTTGAAGGGTTCTCTGCTGGATTGGTAAACGATGACGACATTTATAAGTGGGAAGTTCTTGTTATTGGTCCACCGGACACATTGTAGTAAGTTGTTAGCCTCACAAAGCTTGAATTTTTGTTATTTTAACTGTTCTTTTGCCATTTTGGTAACAGATAATTTCTCCTATTGTATACATCCACTAGCACAGTTGAGAACAGAGATGGCTTATGATAAGCGCTTCAGTACTTTTGATCTCATTTGGTATCTTGCTTAGCTGGCATGTTTTTTTTCTTGTAAGTTTTGTCTTGGGTGATGCTACGTTTTTAGGTTTGACCCTAGACTTAGGGTTATGTATCCTAATAGAGCTATAACAGTAGCTTAGGTTTCTCTGGCTTATTTCTAGCACACAGCACTTAAGATGCACTGTGGGCAGTTTGTGAAGTCTTGTTAACATAATCTTCTAGTGATGTTTCAAACGTTCTGTTTTAGAACTTAATTTTTACAATCGATTACAATGTATACATACTTTTTGGTACCATTATTTTACTAGACCCCTGATCGCAGTTTACTATACGAATCCTAACGTTTCCTCGCATTCATCCTCCACAAAGGTCCTGAATACTTCATGTGTTTCTTTGGCTTCTGCTTGAGAATCTCGTCATTTTCATGATTGTTCTAGTTGCCGATGAGACGATTCTTCTTGCAGTCTTGGAGGTAGTCGAGTTAAAACGTTCCCGAAGGTGTTCGATGTTTGATTTAAAGAGATTGTTTGGGTATGGGATCGAACCAGGCCTCTGATAATCACCTTGCTTCTTGATACGCGGCATCAAATTCCCCCTCCTTTTTTTTATACGTGCGGTTTACATAATGTTGCATTCAATCAATTTCAACGTTTTGGTTGCTAACTTTCTCACATAACGCAGAAAACTTCAAAATCTCACCATCATCTAGCTATCGATACCCGAGCCATATGGTTCTTACTTATGTAGTTTTACTTTAAACTTACCTTCCATTGTTTACTTGCACACTTTTGAGGATTACTGTTGTCCAGTGACCCCTCGGCAGAATTCGCTTGTATGACTTCTTAGGAGAGTTGTTGCATATTTTTCCTCGCAGGAGTCATCTCTTAGTTGAGTTGCACTTGTTACTCCACCTCTAGAGGGCTCCGATGGCGCAGTGCTGAAAAGTCTCTACGATCTACATGTGGTCGTTGGGTCGCTGCCATCGTTTAAGGCTCATCAAGCCTTCCATCACTCGGTGTCGACGAACCGGTATCAAACTTGTCTGGCGAGATAATAGCATTGACTTGGTACATCGGTGGGGCCACCGCGAGTCATTGTAAAGGCCATATATACATCAAGTCACCTTCATAAATGATTGATAATGTCGAGTGCATATGCACCCCTCAACGTTGAAAGCTTTATCCTTTTAATAGACTGTGTAAGAAGTTCGTGCCGTTTTGATTTTTTTATATGATTATTGTAATGAGATTGCGTAATTCTAGAATCGTTCAATTGGCGCAATTTCTTGCGAAGATTTTGCTGCACAACTCACTTATACTTGTTTTAAGATCGAGCTGTCTTGGGAAACAAATTCGCCCCCAAGCTCCGTTGATCTTGTGCACCGCTTCACTAGCATATTCCCTTGTGCGCCATTCTACATGAGTAGCAAGTGGATTTGTTCACAAGACGGCTTGATCTCAAAGCAAGTATGGGCAATTTTTATACCAAAATATTTGCAAGAAAATGTACAGTTGAGCGATATCAAAATCATGCAATTTCGATTACTTCTGGTTAATAAATAGAACTGTTGACTTGAGAACAAGTAAACTTGTTCTCGAGAGAGCAGCTCCATATCAGAAAGGTATAGTTACGGTTGTATAATAAAATATTTACAAGAAAATGCCACAGTTGAACGATACCAAAATCGTGCAAATTCATCGCAAAAATCATATAAAAAAGACAAAAGCAACACAAATTTTTACAGATTCTATTAATATCCACCCTAAATGACACGTAGGAATCATGAGTACACATATGAGTGGTCTGGTCATCTATTGAAATGTGTAGTCTTAGTAAATTGCGTTCTCAGCAGAATGCATGGTAATCGACGGTCTTTCCAATGCCTCTTGTCATTATATGAAGTACAATGGATTGGGTGCATATAAGCAGTGTCATTATCGCTTATCACTCTTCACTTTAAATCCTTAATTTGTATATCTGCTCATTTCATCTGAAATCACTTCCAAATCGAAGTGCTGATAAGTCAT
The DNA here is from genome assembly GCA_019055375.1 of Parelaphostrongylus tenuis. Lineage (NCBI taxonomy): Eukaryota > Metazoa > Nematoda > Chromadorea > Rhabditida > Metastrongylidae > Parelaphostrongylus > Parelaphostrongylus tenuis. Next base: position 28,214 of record JAHQIW010004336.1, on the reverse strand, counting down.
AGGAATGTATCTGTTGTGTACACGAAAGGAAAAATATCATTCACTTAGAGCTTTCTGTCATCGAAGATGACTTTTTTGCGACAATACTTTGTTCGGCCACTCCCTACTAATTTCTTCACTAACCATCATCCGTCTTCTTCAATTTGCTTTCCTTAAGCTCTTCAGCGGAAGGCACAAAAGGTTCCTGGGTGTTTTTCACTTTTCCAGCATTTTAGTTACACCTTTTTCAAACAGGCCATCTATGTACATTTCTATTTGATTTTCTGGCGTGTGTACTCTCAGAATTATGGAGCGGAGACCTGTGCATGAGTCCACTAAATCGCCAACTCTTGAATCCGTGTGAAAACTAAAGCAAAGGACTATGCCTTGCTTGTAAAATCAAACTTTTGACTTAAGTTTGACTGTTCTTTCTTTACCTCTCCGCGGCAGACCATTTCTGTCATTTGCAAAATGCAGGTGAAAAATGCTTAAGTGAGCTCAAACTAGCAGATGCTTCCTAATTCTTACAGTAGTGTGGTTGATAGAATGTGGTAACAAGTAGTTAATAATTACTCATTTACCTCTTGAATGACAGAATAAATCCTTTGCGATAATTGCGACGCGTCTCTATTCTCTCAAGTCCTCTGTTCATCAAGAGTTACCGTTTACTGAAAATCCTCTTTCTCATTTGTTGATAGTGCATGACGAAGTGTTAAAAAATCTTTAACGGACATGAAATTACTCGTCGTCCCAAGCGGCAATCAGGCAGTATTGAGCGACGGGCTTTTTCTGGTAAAAGAACGGCTCAGAGTTGTGACTTATGAGAAAAAACTTGCACATGAAAAGGGAAAATTGCCCACGGCCTTTCTGGGGTGGTGGAGTGTGCACTAAGAGGGAAATTAAATTTCTAATCGATAGCACTAACTACATTTGCTTCCTTGCTGACTATTTCAGTACTGTAAAAACCTTGTAAATAATTTCAAAACCAGTCAATGAAGCACAGTTGAATGTGATGCAAAGTCTGGAATTGAAATGGAAAGGCCTTAGTTGTAACAATTCAAAGACGGACCTTCACACAACCTCGTCATCAGCACTGAGAATTACCTCACGAACTGTCCTTTCTAGATGGGACTTGCGCGAGGTTGGCACTCATCCCTCCAAATCGATGGCCAATGTAACAGCTATTTGCTTCCTCTAAGCTCAGACAATGTAGTGTACGAAACCTGATCCTATTATTCGGTTTATATATCCTCTATTCTAGAGAAGAGGAAAATATAGGAAATATTAGCTGAGTAGTTGGATATAGTTCGGTATAGTACGTTGTCTAAGCTCTGAAGAAGGCGAAATCATTTAAAGGTTATATATTGATCTTCAAGGGAAGAATATCAACCTTGCGCAAGTTTTTTTTTCTCTGAAAAAGAGCACTTTGTGAGTATCAGCTGTATTTTCGTATAAGACGGCAGTGATTCACTGATTTGGTCCTTTCTAATCAGGTCCCCTAAGTATTAGCACTAGAATAATAAACACTAAATTCATCAACCAGAAGTAATTTGAGTTGTATGGTTTTGATACCATTCAATCGCGCATTTTCCTGGGAACATTTTGAAATGCCAACCTGCGTGTACTTGTTTTGAGATGGAGCTGGCTTGAGAACAAATTCGCTTGCTTTCCATTCACGAATGGCGCGTACGGCAAAATGCTAGTGAAACTGTATACAAGATTAATGGAGTTTCCAGTTGACGGTTTGAGCGCGTTTGATCCTCCAAACTGTTCTCTCCAGTCTTGAGCTTCGCGAACCACTTCCTAATCGTCCTTTCTGCAACACTATTATCACTCCAAGCTTCACTAATCTTGCGCGTCGCTTCACTAGTATTTTCCCCTACGCGCGATTCATGCATGAGTAGCAAGCGAATCTGTTCTCAAAACAGCTCAAGCGACAGCTCTATGGTAGCGTTACTATAGGCAAATTGTATACCAAAATGTTCGCAAGAAAGTGCGCGATTGAACGATACCAGGATCATTTATTTTAATTGCTTCTGGTTAATAAGATTTCTGTTTATTGTTCCAGTAGCGTTCCTTTGGAACGACGTATTAATAACATGAACCAATTAATCGCAAATCATAACGATAATGCGATTTCGATTTGTCGTACAATTACTCAGTTATAATCAGTTTCTTCTATTACTATTATTTGAATGTGATTGTATTATCTGTAGAATATGTGTTTCAGCGAAGGTGGTTTCTTCAAAGCCATTCTAGATTTTCCTAAGGATTATCCACAGAAACCTCCAAAGATGAAGTTTGTATCGGAAATTTGGCATCCAAATAGTAAGTTACGGATATATTGTGCCTGTATGTTAGTACGATTTGTTATGTGTCATCCATGGCATGTATTTACTGACATGTATAGCTCTTATTCAAAGGCGCTGAGTTGCGAGACGTTCAACCACAGGTTGGAGTTGAATCCGCGTTTCGCCCTTACAAAGTGGCGCGTGTTAATGCAGCACTATGCAGCTAAAGATTCTTTAGATTGGAAACTTGAAATCAAAAAAGATGGCTATCTACTCAACCTTTTCGTTAGTGTTACGGTATAATTCTTTACGTTAAGTCTTCCTATGAGCCTAAAGAGCAGTTTTTTGTAATTCATCTATCTAGTTGACCATATTGTAAATGTGTGGAGCTCAATTACTGTCAAGTAAATGATATGTCGCGTCGTTCTTTTGATGACGAAATAAATCTCGTTCTAACAAATTAGGTCTATAGCTATATTTCGGCTTTTTGATTTCTATGAGCTTCATCTAATCACTCGTAATGACTATTTATATGTTTTATAGTCGACAAGGATGGCCATGTGTGCATTTCCATTTTACATGATCCAGGAGACGATAAGTATGATTATTGTTCGATATCTTGACACTTTGTATTCATTTTTAGGGTTTCTTTTATTGAAGTTAAAATTTAGGTGGGGTTATGAACGACCAGAAGAACGTTGGCTACCAGTCCATACAGTGGAAACGATACTTCTCTCAGTAATCTCTATGCTTGCAGATCCTAACTTTGAATCACCTGCGAATGTAGACGCAGCGGTTTGTTATTTTGTGAGTCCGTAGTTCCATTAAATACCGTTAGTGTACTAATTTTTATTCAGAAAATGCAACGGGAGAATTACGCTGAATTCAAGAAACGAGTGGCTGCATGCGTACGCAAAAGCCAAGAGGAGTGATCGAAACTACACTATTGCTGGTCCATATGATACAATCAGAAGCCCCCTCCGTCCCTCTCTCCTTTGAATAATTGTGCCCAGTGCTCGATAACTACTGTATGATGGCCAATGTAACCCAATCTTCACATGTCACATTATAAAAGGTTTCTGAGAAGAGTTTTACTATGTTGCCTCCGAAATTACGTTGACAATTCGCTACTCTACAAAGCACCGGTTTTTCCGTCTTTTCATCCTAGCTCGTCACACCATTGTTTGTGTCTTCAATGTATGTCATCATTCGATAAACATTTACGAACTCGGTAGTAGCTGAGACCGAGGTGTATAATTTCATCGCTCAAACATCGCGATCTGATTACCTCTATCTAGGCATTGAGCTGCTCATCAGTGAATCCCACATATCCAGATTTTGTCTAGTTCTAGAAGTGCTTGTCTTTCGTACAGGAGCACATGCGGCGCAGTGGTTAGAGGTGCTCTGTGCCACACTGATTACTACAAATCGACGGTCAGTTCGAACCTGTGCTCAGGGCTCACCAAGCCTTCCATCTCTCGGAGGTCAGCAAAACTGATGCCAGACTTGTCTGAGAGGGAAAAAGGACTGATTTGATACATCGGTTGGCCACTGCGAGTTATTAGAAAGGCCACATATGCGTTCAATACCTCTACGATGCTATGAAGGGAATCGAATACATCCCCCTTCCCAGAAATTGAGCGACGCCGATAGTTCTATCTACTACTTATCCTCTTTATAGTGTGGAAGAATGTTTTGAGCTCTTAGTGAGGTGTGATATGCTACCTTTAGCGCTAGGTGTACGTTTCAGCTTTTTAGCAAGCCTCGTCAGTAGCACATGCCGTTCGGCTCTTTGCCTCTACTATTTAGTACTTCTAGCCGAAGAAGTATTACTCTACATCAAGTGAAATGATCACTTGATCTAGCGTTCTTTTTCATGTGGGCATACGTATCAATACGTTTCAATCAACTTTTCTGAGGACCTCATGGAAGGCTCACATTCTGTCAGATTACATTCTATGTTCTAGGCAAGGTCTAATAAATGTCGACTGGAAGGTTTGTTACATATGCCCACGTAATAGCCGTACGCCATGCAATCGACAATCAATCACTCTAAAAGAACGCAACATTTGGTGCTCATTTCACTTGACGTGAGTGATATTTCTTCGGCCTCGAATCCCTATAATAGTAGAGGTGAGTCGAATGGCCCGTGCTACAGGTGAGGTTTGCGAGAAAGCCGAAACGTGCGCATAGCACCAAAGGTGCCATACCAAACCTCTGAAAGGCTTGAGAAAATTGTATCAGACCCCATTGAATTATCAGCGAAGTCTGTCGGTTGAAAGCTGTCCCTTTTATTTGCCGTCTATTTATCAGAATATTTTCGACACTTGTGTCGCCAGTGGAAGTTGACTGTAGTGATTGTTGAAAAGGGTGGGACTTTTGTCACCTGATGCAGCTGGAAATGGGATCTCCATGGGCATTGTTTACCATAGTGTTCGCCGATTGTTTATAATAAAGGATGGGAACGCAGCATTCATTTCTGTTGATCGACGTTATGACTGCTGATCTTCTACTGGCTGTGGTCCTATTCCTCCTCTGGACTCTGTTGAGCAGTTCATCACGGGGACGCTATCGGGAGAGTGGAACCACCGAGCTGCCCTAAGATGGACTCTTCAATTGTGTCCGTGTCTTTCAGCTGTGCCACTCGGCCATCATTTCTTGTATTTCCAGATTCTCATTACTCCATTGGATCAATGGATAAGCCGAAAATCGAAATAGTAAGCTTCAAAGTTTATAATATAAATCCTATTTTTTTATAAACGACGCGCCATCACAATTCGCTGTGAAAACCCCGGATCTTCTTCTACATATTTGATTGGTATCTTTGCGTCCATTTTCTCTAGCGATCTTCAAATGTTTCGATTGCTGGATGAGGATTTCAGTTCCCTAAGGAATGTCCTAGAAAGCTGAATGAGTTGATTCTCTTTTCAATCTCGAGGATAGTGGAGCTAGGGCGTGAATTGCATCAGAGTGTCGAGGAGGAGGCCGAACTAACGCATTGCTTATCACCTCGCTTTCGGACACACTTCATCACTAACCGTTGCGCTACACTACCTCCAAGCTTGGAAAAAATGTTCCTGAAATGTCAAGTCAGACATCAGTTTAGTTAGTGGTAGTTAAATCATCGTAATTAAGATAAGTACAGAGGGGGATGTTTGAAATGTTGAATATTTACCAAGCAAAATCAGAGCATTGGCGAGAAAAGCGTCGTTAAACCATTTCTCTATGGTAAGAAATGGTAATATCATAGGGTGGGTAGATGTCAATGTAGGAGGAGATGGGTGTATACGTAGATTTTTCACTGAATCTCCCTGATACCCGAGGGCAGTACTTTCTGTCTATCTTCTTGCGATTATACCTTTATTTCGAGTGCTTTCTTAAGACCACGCTTAAATTTCAATAAATCCTTTCATTATTATTTGAGTCAACATGTCATGTGGTCTGGTAAGGGCTCTTGTACAGCCCGATACACGTGTTTCGTCCTTACAGACTCGTCTGCCGGGCAGAACCCGTCGTCTGTCGATCTTTCTATAGTCAGTTCTCTCGGGAGCCTTACACTCCTTATAGAGAGTCATCGACGACGTACGCTTTACACTCTGTGTCAAGTGAAACATTCACCTAACACAGCGTGTTGTGCACTCGATTGCTCATTGGCTGGTACTTTTATCATAATTATACCTTTATCTCGAGTGCTTTGTTTAGACCACGCTCAAATTTCAATAGATCCTTTCATTATTATTGAGCCAACATGTCATGTGGTCTGGTAAGCGCTCTTGTACAGCTCGAGACACGTGTTTCGTCTTTACAGACTCATCAGCCGGGCAGAACCCGTCGTCTTTCGATCTTTTTATAGTCAGTTCTCTCAGGAGCCTTACCCTCCTTATAGAGAGTCATCAACGACTAACGTTTTACACTCTATGTTCAGCAAAAGCTTTTTGCGATTGTTTTTGAGTATTTCCATTATACTTGTTGTAGTAGTATGTACAAAACATGTAGTCACACAGTTCTGACGGCTCCCTGCTTGTTTTTGAGTTATACAGTACGATGGATTATTTCGACAACTTGGATAATTGAACACTTGGACGGTCTTCACTGAGAGTGTGAGCTCCAGCACAGGGAAAGTGTGTCGGTTTAGCCGCTTTATTCCTTGGAGTCTCGAGGTAAGCCTAGATGGGGTTACTCAAGTCGTCACCACATTAGAGCAGTTGCCGGCCCCTGTGGATCAGAGCGAGACTATCACCTCGTGACCACTAGCTACCATGACGGCGATCATCCTGTTAGTTCACTCTAAGCTGGGTTTTCCGGATACAAACGTTGGACTCCTCAGCTTGACTAGCCCTGCTGAGGGTTGAACCTCCGTACTTCGCAGTCCGATGCCCGGGAACACCTCCTAGCCACGATGAGGTGGTAAGCTATCCGGGATGATTTTTAAGCATGTTTGAAGCCTTAGCGAGGTTGATACTGAAAAGTGGTGATAGCACAATGTCATTGTAGATTTTGCTACCACCACATACGCATCCCTCCTTGCTACAATGCAGGGCTTAATGTGGGACGTGGGCCACTAACGAGGAGGGCGGGACCTTCGAAACACGCGTGTATGGCTCTGGCGTACCAGCCTCGATAAGGCTTCAAATATTCTCAAAAATTATATTGAATGTATAATGAGAGGTATTAAAAACAGCATTTGGTATGGATTATTTTATTCGAGATGAGTTCCAATATGTGCGAATGTGCAGATGATAGGTAAATATGTGGTGAAATTGGCCCGCTTTTACATAATTTGTTTTTAAGTCTTTTTTCTCAACTTATTAGTTTAAACGGAGTAGTTTAGTAGATGATGTGTAATCCGTTTCAGTTGGATTTTGAAGGATACAGTAGGGATCCGACATGTCTCACTCTGATATTACGTGAAGAAGATCATACGATCGGGAACTCGCTCAAGCACATTCTTTGTCGCATGTGAGCTTTCACTTCGGAGTATTGTTCTTCTACAATTTAACGTTTCTTTTCGATCTATCAGCTGAATTCAAGAAGCATTTCGAGCAAAGGAAATAAAGTAAGGTGCTCGTAATGTTGTAATGCTCGTATTCAGATGGCCACGCTTCATTATAGAGGATTTTCCAGGCGTGGTGTCGAATTTTGTGGATATAATGTGCCACATCCACTCGAGGACAAGATTTTACTGCGGTTACAGACGAAAGATGGTGTGGTGGCTGGCACAGTCCTCTTGGAAGCGCTTGCTCATCTAGAAACGGTATGAATTTTTACTATGAATGTTTTCGTGTGATTTCGCTTACTTTGATAGCAATTGATTGAAGTGAATCATGAATGAAGACAGGATGGATTACCTAATTTTCTCGTTCGTTTTCAGATATTTGCCAGTATTCGTGACAAATTCCAAACCAGTTACGATGAATTTGTTCGGATACGTGAAGCGTGACGAGATTTGATATTGTTATTGTTGTTCCTAAGGAACCGATTCACGATTATCAGGGGCATTAAGCTTAGAAGTCCGTACTTTAATCAGCGGGCTCGAGGTTCTTAGCATGTGATAACAATGGCTAATATTTCGGTAATTTCACCCTCTTCAGAGCCTAGAAGAGTCAAATTGACGTACAGTCTACTCACTCAAGCTTTTTCATAACTAAAGCAGATAAAACTTAGTATCAACCCTTTCGGGACCGTGGGCCCACAGTCTGTGCGTCTCTAACTAGCAACGCTGAGCGGTCTGTTTCACTGCCTCTTCGTCTTTAACGCCCAATGTGTTGCGTTTGATAGTGGTACGCTGGAGGTTAGAGATGCAGAGGGGGTGGAACAGGCCGTTTAGCGTTGCTGGTGAACTGATACAAAGGCTGTGGGTCCAAGGTCCCGAAAGGGTTAAATTGTGAATGTATTTGGCTGAGTAAATTTAATATCAGTCTGACTCTTCTGGGCTATGAGGGCGATGAAACCGCTGAGACGTCAGCCACTTCTGTCGTACTGTACCGTATTTAAGGGAAGATTACAGTTGTTATTTTGTTATTCCGCGTTCTTGTTGTTCTTATTCAGTGAATTGTCACATATATCAGATAAAGTTTTATTCGCATTTGTTTAAAAGTGTACCTGTATGAAATTGTTTCCGTTAGACCAAACAGCTTGTATCTCGTGTAATTCTTGCTTCCTTAGTACCGATGTTATCGTGCCTCTCTTTTATAGTTTAGAGCATCCCTCTTGCGAACATCAGCTTGAGAAGATGTCGTACTCGAAAGGGCAGCTGATGTGCATTCATGTTGGCCAGTGTGGAAATCAAATCGGTCAGAGCTTCTGGAAAGTCCTATGCGACGAACATGGCATTGATGGGTACGTCTGAATGTTTTTTAGATATGCCTGATAATCATTTCTTGAGCCACGCATGTCAGTGGTCTGTCAATGAGAGCTGACTTATAGAGCCCGATACACGTGTTTCGATGTATTGCTCTAAACACTGAAAACACGTGTATCGGGCTCTATAAGTCAGCCCTCATTGACAGACCACTGACATGCGTGGCTGAAGAAATGATTATCAGGCATATTGAATCTTTGAGCTGTGGTCTTAAGAAAACACTCGAATCGAAAGACATGTTTTTTTTAAATATTTTTTTGAGTATAACTGATGCACTGGCATTTATTTTAGTGCTGGATGCTGTTTTTTTTTTGTTTCGAATGTTCCTTCATTTCCGTTATAAGACGCAGCGTGGTAGGGTTTAGGTTTTCTGGTGCATTTAAAATTTTTCGTGAATTGCAGAAGAGGTCGCATGACATGTGAGGAAAGCATTCATGACTACAAGGATGTTTTTTTCTACCAGGTTAACTCTTGAACCTTTTTAATCCTTTGAGGACCTTGGATCCACAGCCTCTGCATCTCTGACAGGCAGCGGTGAGCGGTCTGCTCCACCTCCTTCACATCTATAGCGCCCAGCATGGGAATCACTGTCTGTCTCACTCCTCTGCCACTCCGTACCCCGTCCATCGGAAAGGTTGTTGCTTCGATTTCCTACCACAACGCTTCCTTGGTCTTTTTTCTTTTATCTTTCTGATCTTGATTAGTATTAAAGATTTTTCTATAACGTAATTATTATAGCGAGAACTCTCAGTGGTCTGAAATTTCACGACTTTTTGATACAAAGCGTAGATCCTTGATCGCTTGCGTTACAATGTCACTATGTAAGATATAGTGTGTCACTGATTCGAGCATATTATATTGAGAACAAAAAACTAACGCAAAAAACCACAGTTAAGCGTCCTGGTAGGGGATTGAACCACCAACCTTCTTCTCGACGGACATTTACCGAGTAGTGAGAGGAATGTGACAGACATTCCCACGCTGGGTATTAAGGATGCAGAGGAGGTAGTGCAGACCATCCAGCGTTGTCAGTTCGAGATATGCAAGCTGTGGGTTCGCGGTTCCGAAAGGACTAACGACCTCACGACCTCATATCGATAATACTAAGGACGATCGAATGGAGCGATTATAGGCTGATGACAATCACTATGTTCCACGTGCTGTCTTGGTGGATTTGGAACCTCGAGTTATCAATGGAATTATGACTAGCGAAAGCTTCAGTAGACTCTTCAACCCTGATAATATTTACATGTCTACCCAAGGCGGAGGTGCTGGTAATAATTGGGCTAGTGGTTATGGACAGGGCAGGTAAGACTTTATTGTTACATGTGTGGATTTTTTTTTCTTTTTTTCTGAATTTCAAACAGCGCTCATCATCCATGAAGATAGTAGCTTTTGAAGTGAGGTTTATGAACAAATACTGGATATCATCGAACGTGAAGCGGAAAATAGTGATCAAATGGACGGATTTCTTTTCACACATTCTGTCTCTGGTGGAACTGGTTCTGGTATGGGATCACTTATTCTTGAAAAAATACGCGACAAGTACGGTTTAGTTATATGCGATCACTTTTGCTTTTTTCTTCTCCTTATTAGATGATATTCGATGTTGTCGTACTATGTAACATGATATCTCATTCAGATTTCCAAAGAAGGTCATCCAAACATTCTCAGTATTTGCAAACCATGAGGACACTAGTGACGTTATAGTTCATCCTTACAATTCAGTATTATCGATGGAAAGACTTATCGACTTCCCTGGTTAGTTTCGGAGCAATTGAGTATTCCAAGGTCACTGAACATTGTTCTCTTTCAGATCATGTGGTTGTACTTGACAACGCCGCGTTGAATAGACTGGCCGCTGGAAAGTTCGAAACTCAGCAGCCCACTTTTGAACATATAAACTCACTGGTTCGCTTCTTAGATTTTCTAAGCCCTCATATAGTTGTCTGTATGGTTTTTGATTTGATTACAATTCAGTTTACACTTGTTTTTGCCATTAGCAATGCGTATTTTCAGGTGACTCGCATCATGTCCACATCAACAGCGATGTTCAGATTCGAGTCCCATATCCTTACTTCTATACGTTCTATGTGTTTGTCCCCGATGCAACCGCTTCACTTTATTCAAGCAGGTAATGCCTGTTGGCATATTGGTTTTACTACTTCTGTTCTTGATTTTTGACAGCTTCATTTTTCTCAGGATTCTCACCCGTAGTTGACCCTAATCAGTCTTTCACCAGAAAAACTTCCGTCGCTGACGTTGTTCGAAATCTGCTCAAGCCTTCGTCCATGATGGTAAGTTGTAAGCTATTTATGATCAGACAGTAGTTTTCATTTAACCGCTTTTAGCGGTAATATGATGTTTCAAATATGCCCAGTAATGTTGAGTGACGTGCAAAACATTGACGTTTGGCAGGACTCAAACCCCATAATTCACTCTTTCCGAGGGCGTGTGCTTAACCAGTTACACTACCGACGCCCGTTTTGACACCACTCTTTGTACACCAGAGCGCATAAGTCTGTCACCAGCTCAAAGCGTTTAAATGAAAAGAATTCCGTTTGATCATACATAAATATCTGTCAGCTTGGCTGGCTAGGTCCTGTGTCGACTACCGAGGCAAACCGCTGACACTTGACTGACGACAGATCGTTGCTTTGCAGCGTAGAAGAAGTTATGGCAAGCCGACGTGGATAGTGTAATTATTTAGCAAGCGCCCCCGGAAAGGGTGAAATGCGGGTTTGAGTCCCAGGTGACGTTAAAGGTTTGCACATCACTCAACAACATTGGGTATATTTTGGCCTATTCATTTGAAGTAAACTCTATTTTGAATAATGCTCTTTGTATTTGAAATTCTCAGATCTTTTTTTAGGTCTCTACTGCGAGTATGACGCGACCTACACACTGTATGCTGTCTGCATTCCTATTCCTACAAGGTCAAGTGTCATCTTCTGATGTGAACACGGTTTGCTTATCTGGGCATGTAAGTTCTTGCATATACATTACCAATGCATATATCTTGACTACTTCTTTACAGGTCCAATAATAGATTGTTTTTTGATTGTTTTCAGCATTCTGTCAATGCAATTCGCCGAGCACCGTGGGATTTTATGAATCCATTGCGAATCTTGCAAGCGCCATCGTCTCCATATGTGAAACCGCAGTACAAGGTATTTTTACAATCCTATTTCATTTATATTTCATCAGTAGCTATACATCTGAACTAATTTACTTCTGGTCGTGATTAGCACTTACTAGTGAAACCATTTGCAGCATTATCCCTTTGTGGACCGCCGTTGGTGAGAAACACATTGCGTTGTTCTCTCGCCTGGCAGTCATAGACAGGCGGTCGTGCCTGCAGATACTTAAACTTACAGCGTTAACCCTTTGGAGACCGCCGTAGGTAGGAAACGACGTCGCGTTGGTCGCTCGTGCGGCAGTCGTAGGCAGGCGTCGAACACGCTTACAGATACTGCCTGCTTGCTTTGTTCCGAGACGCCACGTTGTCATTACAGTAGCTGAGTGGGATGCGACCTCGCGCGGCGTGCTTTCTTTCGTGGCACGTGGTCTCCAAAGGGTTGAAACGTCGTCCGAATATCGGAGTCCATTGAATCAGAGGACCAAGTATCACGAAATCTCGGCACCATAGTGAAAACTTCTTCGCGGACTATCCTTTCTCACACAAAACTTGCACGAGATTAGTAACTTCTTCAAAAACGATCGTTAGCCTTCCGGCCATTTCGCCTGTCTGTGAACTGCTGAGCTATTTATATAGGAGAGTTCACCGGTGTGTTGTCACACACTATGAAAGTGATTTCATCTGCCCCTTACAAGAGCGGGTTTACAATCAGGCTCTCGAATTTCATAGTGTTTGACAGCACACTGAAGACCTCTCCCATATAGAGGATCTCAGCGGCTTTGAGGAAAGTGAAATCGTCGAAGCAGCCATCGTTTTTGAGAAGACATTAATCTCGCTAAAGTTCTGTTCTGGAAAAGGGCAGCTTGTGGAGTTAATTCATGTTCGTGTCATGTAATCCCGTTACAGAGATTTTGTGAATGAACCGTGATTGTCGTAATCTATGTGGCCTCTTCCTAGGAAGGAACTAGGGAGTTAGTGTACTGTGTTTCATAGCAGTGAATATAGTAAATGAACTCGTTGACCGTAACCATGCGATTTACCTGAGATACAACTGGAAAAGTGAATTTAGGAGGAGAGCTCATTGTTACTTCTTCAGCAACAATTACACCTATGTTTTACATACAATTATATCCAAGGAAATGTACAGGGCGAGTTTGTGTGTATACTGATTGTGCAAAATTTTTGTTAGTTTCCTTTCTAAAGCGGTAAAGCTGTCGGCGATGATCAGTACCTGAGGGGCGCCATTCATCCTTTTTCGATTTTAGTTCTGTTTGAGGTGATTGAATGCATATCTGGCCTTTACAGTGACTCGCGATGTCCTACTGATGTGCCAAGTTAGTGTTGCTTATCCTCCCAGACAAGTCTTGTACCAGTTCGGCGACTCCAAAAGGATGGTAGGTTTCGTAAGCCTAGGGCGCCCGGGTCGAACCATCGTCCATGTATGTGTGTTGCAGTGCACGTTTAACCACAACGAGAGCACACGTGGCGCAGTATCAGAGGTGACTACATCGCAACACAAGCGATGGTATCGATCTCGCTCTCATGGCTTACCAAGCTATCCATCGCTTTGGAGTCGATAGATTGGTACCTTACTTGTCTGAGACAATAAGGAGCACTGCCTCAGTGCAGTGGTAGGTCACGGCTAGTCATTGCAAATGCCAGATATGCATTCAGTCACCTCAGATGAAGGCATGAATAGGAGAAGAATGCGTGGCGTGTCTTTCAGGGATTCATCAACGGCGAGAGCTTTATCCTTTTTATCTCTTTTCAATGAAAAAGAGAAAATGTCATGCTCTGATGATCGGGAACTGTGGAAATAAAGGGCATTATGCGAGTGATGTTATGGTGTTTGTCTCTCGACTGAGCTTTGCACATCGGACGGCGATGAATAAATAAAGTCCCTACTAGTGCTCGCTTCTTGTCTGAAGGATATATGTGATTTTGATCATATCCCCAGACTTCGTTTTACATGTAATGTTCTAGAAAAGACAATTTAAAAATCCCTGTAAACTGTCAGAAGTTTACGATTCTCAGAATTTCTTAATACGCAAATACAAGTGAATAATAAGCGAGTGTGTTGAATCAGTCAAGTTGGCTGACACCACACTATAGAATTCTTGATAGCTGATGTTTCTAATGTTAATCTTATCGAATAAACAATCATCATTAAGGTATCCGGTTTGATGTTGAACAACAACACCAGCATAGCACCGTTGTTTGAACGAATTCTCCAACAATTTGCACGTCTCCGAGCAAAAAACGCGTTCATCGATAGATTTCAAAAAGAGGTTTAAATCAGCTCTTTTTTTCCTCTAGATTTTCCAATACTCGCTATATTGTTTGATGCTTGGTCAAACGGTCTTTTCTGTTCTTTTAATCATGTTTTTAGGAGGGCTTTTCTGTTGATATGATGGACAGTTCGGCCGAACGAGTGCAGGAATTAATAAATTTGTATTCACAGGCGGAGAAGCCAGATTTTCTTGGTTGATGTGCAGAAAGCGATTTTGAAAAGAGACAGTTCTATCAAAGGTTTTATCTAGCGAAAAACCAATCGGTCATATCTTTTCATGCTCTACTGAAATCTCTGTATTTCACTCATCATACGTGTTTTCGATCTCTTTAGTTTATTCAGTAATTTTCACTATTCATTAATGTTAACTGATGTGCAGAAGTTCGACACCAGACGGGAATCGAACCCGAATTTCACCTTCTGTGAGGCGCGTGCTCTAACCAGTTGCACTACCGACAACTGTTTTGCCAGCACTCTTTCTACGCTATAGCGCACCATTTGTTAGCAGCCAACCGTCAGCGATTAGTCCTGGCAAGCCATATCAGCACTGATCCCAGCGGCGCTATCGGGTGCTGGATATATCCTACTAAAACAGGCGTGGGTAGTGCAACTGGTTAGAATGCGACTTGGAAGGAGTTAAATACGGGTTCGATTCCTGTGTGACGTGAAAGTTTTGTACATCACTCAACATTATGGGGTTTCAACAATTCAAAAGTTCGACTTTCTATAAACCCTGGCATAATTGATTGTTATATGGAAATCGAGAAATCTTGATTATCTGACACGAGGTTGGTAAACTAGTCGTAGAAGTTCGGCTGACGTTTCGGCGACCTGCCTTCTTCAGAGCCTGGGCGTATGTAGTATTAGTCTATTTGAATGAATCGGATGGTCTTATTTATATGCTGCCTAGGTCAAGTTAGAAGATCAAACGAAGAAAGGGCGCGAGATCTCGTGTGATGGTGACGCACTCGTCCTTCCGGCTCATTGGGGGATTCTGGCCGTTTATCCAAAATGCCTCAAGAGTCTTGCGCGTGGATGTTTTTGATTCCTGCGCTAGAATTGTGGACATCGTCGTTGTTGTTGTGTTTTGTGCTTTTTGATTTGCTTTTTTGATTTTTTGCTCTTTTGTGAATTCCTGTTGATTACACATATCTTTTCTAATTTTGAAATATTTGGTTTCTCTTAATTGAAATGATCATCGCTGTTTGTGTGCCTTGTCGAACATAGTTGTTTGTGGTGGAATTGCTATTTGTATGAAAGTCTCATGTCTTGATCAGTACCGGTTGTAATTACCGAGATTGCTACTGTTGTTTTTCCGTTCTATTCTTTGCTCCTTATTTCTACTTTATAAGAGTGGTAGAGATATTTCACTAGTTTATTGCGTTATTAACTTCGGATAGCTCGGGACACGTGTGGCGTGTAGTTCAAGGTACATTGAGATACAAACGTGGTCGGCGGTTCGTTTCCGCGTTCAAGGCTCATCAAGGCCTCCATCGCTCCGAGGTCGTCGAATTGTTACCAGACATGTCTGGGAGGACAGCAGCACTCGCTTAATATATCGGTAGGTCACCGCGGTCATTGTGAAGGCTAGGCATACGTTCGATCACCTCAACGATCTCTGAGAAAGTGATCGCCGCATAGCGCACTTCGCACGGATTGACAGGCTGAGAGCTTTGTCCTCAGAGAGGGGTTGTAGAAGTAAAGGATACTATGGACAAAAGGAAACGAACACGTGGCCTCCTCTTGTCTTGGTCCCTGAAGAACATATCATAGTCACAGAGTTCTTACGGCTCCTTGTTTTCTGTGTTACTAGTACGATGACGTGTTTCAATAACTCGGGTAATTGAACACCCGGATCGGTCCGCTTTCACCGACAGTGCGAATTCTAGCACAGGCTCTGTGCTGGTTCAGTTGTTTTGTTCCCTAGAGTCCCGGATAAGTCTAGGCCGAAGGTTCCTCACGTCGTCACCACATTAGAGCAGTCACCTGGCCCTTGCGAATCAGGGTTAGATAACCACGTTGCCACTGCTAGCTCCAAGACGGCGATCATTTCTGGTACGGTTTACTCTTATCTGAGCTTTCCGGTGGGAAAAGTCGGACTTCTCAGCTGGAATAGCCCTGCTGGTGGTTGAGCCCCACTGTACTTAGCTGTACGACACTCAGGAACCCTTCCAGCCGAGATGAGGTGGTGAACCGTTTGAGAGGCATTTCAATGACTGTTTTCATTGTTCTTGCAGAAGCAGAAACCTACTTCGATTCTCGGATACTTCATATATCACTTGGACGGCTCGCTTCTTCACGAAGAGTCGTGTGTGTCAATCCAACATCATGCAATACACAACATCCTTCTCTTAGTGATTGCTTGTACAAGACTTGTTGCCCTCTTAAGGTCTCGAAAATTAGTCGAGCCAGTGGTGATTTCCCTAATAGTCTCTGCCAGGAGTGTCTGATCCTGTCCATTTTTCTTTGAGAAGGGAGATTTACATCCTGCGACCGAATTGTTGTCAGCAGCGGTTGCGCTAATTCCTCCCAGTGGTATGCTGCTGTTCGAGAACATCCGCTTGAAATCTGAACTCGTGTCGTATCGGATCAGTTGCGGAAGATGATTTTGTAAATCCGAAAGACTGACTTTCGTTAGACTTTGCTTTAATATGAAATATGTGTGTCTTGAGTGGGTGTAGCGTAGAGGTTAGAGGTGCTCCGCGGCACACATAATAGATGGTCGATGGTTCGATCTCGTGCTGACCTAGCTTTCCATCTTTATGAGGTGAGAGGATCGGTGCCAGACTTGTCTGGAGGATAGCAGCACTGACTTGGTACATCGGTACGCCACCGTGAGTCATTGTAAAGGCAAGATATACATTCAGTCACCTCTAGCGATGCTTGACGAAGTCGAATGCATGGCGTGTCTCTCAGGGATTGATCAACGCCGAAAACTCTTCATGTATACTGTTGAAGAGTCTTACCCAACCGATGTTTCCATCATTTTCACGTGTAGCTTCAGCTGCTTCTTGAAGAGTTCGTCTTCTTTACGAATGTCGTAGATACTGGTCGAGACGATTCTCTGTGCGGTTTGTGAGAATGTTCAAAGCCCTGTCGAGGTTGTTACATTAGTGGATCACCCACTATTCGGCGGTATCACCCGCTTCAGTGAGAGCCACACGCCCACACTGAACCCTACTGTATAGCAGGGATGGGGAGACGATAAAGTAGGGTTTGGTGTGGGGCGTGTGATCCTAATGAAGCGGGCGATACCGCCTAGTCGTAGGTGAGCCACTGACGTGCCGACCTCGACAGGGTTTTGAACTTTCTCAGAAACTATATTGAATGTATATAAGGAGCTTTGTGTCCAGTCAATCGGAAGATGTCTCTTAGCCATCGTGGAGGTGGCCGAGCTAGGCGCTCCTAGGCGTTCAGCAGATTGATCGCGAGAGAGTTCTGAGAGCGAAGGTTGAACCCACTGGCTCGCTCATCATCGTACAGTGCATCGCTGACCACTGTGCGATTGCTCCGCCTTTTCGCATTGTTGAAATCGGGATCAAGAGCCGTCGACATTTCTACACTTGCTTCGATGTTTCCTTGTGTCCATATACCATGGAGAAATTGCTGTATTTCATTTAGGTAGTCAAGTATTTGTAATGAATTAACCGGCGCATAGTTACCTCGTTGCCGTTGTACTAGCAAGGTGAGTTTTGCTCTACGGTGTCTCTGCTTTTTGGACAAGTAATTTGATCGTTTCTTGAGAATAAATGTTGTATAATAGAGAGTCTGTGGGAATCTTCGAGCCCTTTCGAGGTTGATGCGTCAGAGCCATACGTACGTTTCGGCAGCGTCACCCGCTTCATTAGTGGCCCCACGCCCCACACTGAATCCTACTTTATAGTTGGGAGGGGGGACAGGGAGAGAAAAACAGGTGATGAAATGAATTTCTGCACACTCTTCACCAGCTGTAGTCCATCGACTGCGAAAATGGTATTAACACAATATCGCATGTTACTATCATAAATAACGTCTCCCCATGAGCGTATGTGGCGCAGTGGTTAGAGGTGCCCTGCGTCGCACACGAGGTCAATGGTTCGATCTCGCGCTCATCGCTCACCAGGCCATCCATCCTTCCGGGGTCGGTAAATTGGTACCAGACAGGTCTCAGACATGTCTGGGAGTATAAACAGCACTGACTCGGTTCAGCGGGAAGCCACCGCGAGTCATTGTAGAGGCCAGATATGCATTCAATCACCTCAAACGAAGTTAAAAATTGAAGTCGAATGCATGGCGCATCCATCAGGGATTGATCAACGCCGAGAGCTTTATCCTTTTTTTTTTCAACGTCTCCCCATCCCTGTTATAAGGTCGGGTTCAGTGGGGGCGTGGGCCACTGATGAAGCAGGCGACCGCCGAAACTTACGTATGGCTCTGACGTATAAACCTCTAAAGGGCTCTAAACATTCTCACGAATTAATATTGAGTGGTTAAAACGAGGTCTGAACACAGTCGATGAGATGAAAGAGGAGATGTTGTAAAATATAGATAAATAAATGAACTAGAGGGGCAAATAAATAGGGAGGTTGAGGCAAATGTTTAGTTGCGTCGCGCAAAGTTGGATAAGGGTTTTTGAGTTTTTTAAACTGTGTCAACGACAGGAGCATTTTTATGTTAATTGCTCCGAAGTAAGCTTTGAAAATTTGCTTGTAGCCATTGTCACTGTTTATCTAAAATATCTCTTTTTTTTTATAGTTCATTTTGTTTGACGCTGATGAGCAACGTGGTCGTGCAGGAATTCACGCTCGAAGGGAAACTTTCGTTAGTTATTTTTGATATTTCACAATCTCCATGTAGATTCTCCCTTTTGGTGCTTTGAATCTATCTCAAAAACTTGTGGAGAACCTTTCATGTCAAAGGGCTTTTTTGCTTCTTACATCACACTAAAACTGGTTTTGGAATTCAACAAGTTGTACACTAATTCTTGTGACCGTTGCCGTTTTTATGACGGAATTTGTGAGAACTATTGGCATCTGCCACTACAGAATTTTTGACTCTTTCTAATTTGATTCTATTCACGTACAATGCCTTATTTTATTATCGAGATTGTTTCTGGTTGTTTTCCATCATAAAAAATTTTGTAAGGCTATAGCGGTGTCGATGTTTGATGTGACAAACAGCGGTGTACAAAAATGATTCATCTACATTTTTGTGCTTGGCGACCCCACGAATTCATTCCCGCCTCTTAGTCATTCAGGGTCCATTTCTGTCCATTTCTCTCTGAAATCCGTTCCGTAGTTGTTGTTGTTTTTTGGAAGGAATAGCTTATCTCTAATTCGGTTCTGTTGAAAAATTTGAACCACCTGTTGTCACATTTCCAGTGCGGATTCCAGCATTTCTTGTACCTGATCCGTTTTCTGGCATTCATGCCCATGAAGGTCTTTGAACCTCTCACGCGTTTCTACCTTTTCTCTTCTTTTCGTTCCTCTTCTGCTGCTATAAGTGAACAATTATACAAACATCTATCACTGAAAGCAGAGCCAGAATCGCTTCAACAAAACAGTTTGCTTCATTCAAATAACCTTCAATGCAATCCTCTGAGGCTAAGTTGTAACGAAATGTTGGCTGTGAAGTAACAAATTTTTTTGAAGTTGTAAAAAGCATGGCTGTGAAAAAACCATGTCAATCATTTAGAAACGCAAATTGGCGCTAGTGGAGAGTTGTGGTCTCATCAAGTTTTGTGCCTAAGCCTAAACGTCCTCTCGTAGCTCCTTATTTGAATAAATCGATCGGAAATATCATTCCGTTTGTTTCGAGTGTTTTCTTGAGACTGCGTTCAAATTTCAATATGCCTGTTTTTCTATTTTTGAGTCATGCATGTGGTTTGTTATGGGCACTTATACAGTGCCAATACACTTGTTTCGGTCTTGCCAGCCTCGTTAGTTGACTACATACAGGGTTCAATAAATAAGAGGCATATTGAAATTGAAAAATACTGTAAAAATTTGCGGGACCACAACTCTCCACAAGGGTTCTATGATTTTATATTGCTTTACGCAAACCGTCGTTACAGTTCTACTGTGGGGATCCCAACACTTCTTGCATTAGACTCGTTTCATCGGGTTCATCCTCCACAGGGGACTTCCAACATATCACATTTTGTTTCGGTTGCTTCTTGAGGATTTTGTTCCCCTTATAAATGTAGTAGAATGTTGATTGAAGCGGTTTTTTTTTTTTGAAATCCTCGAGGTATCCGAGCTAAGGCGTTCCTAGGCAGCCATCCGGTTGAGGGATTGCAAGAGAGTGTTGAAGTAAGAGATCGAGGTCTTGCTTATCATTTTTGCTTCCCGATATACTAATCACTGTGCTACCTCACCCCTCCATTTCACCCTTTTGCAGTATATCATGTATCGCTGTGAACAACAGAAAGAAAGTGTTTGTCCTATTGGCATAGCTGTTTCTTTATCTTTTTCCTGCGTTATTCATACATTTAGCGTGAGTGTCAATACACTGATATCTTATAATGGTTGTCCACTTGGTTGCTCTTTCGATTTCCGCATCCCTCGACTTCTACAAGGAAATTTATTGCCCCATGATTTTCTCGTTTCCTTTTATAGCAAATTTGGAAGCTCTGTGCTTCCACTATCTTGTTCTTATACAAGCATTTTCTCATCTTATCGCGCCAATATTTCTCTTTTACTGTCATAGATTCCGGTTGTCATAAACTCAACCTCTCACAATTTGCTCTTTCGCACACTTGAATGGTAAATAAATGAGGCTCATTGCGTAAACATCTCTGATGCGAGCAATCGACTAATACTCTTTTTTTGGTTGGTCTATGGACGCTTAAATTTCCTTGAATACCACCAGTTATTTCTTTATGATTCTACAGTTGTATTATCATTTGAGCCACTTTCTCTTTTCTTTCTTATAAAATAGCAATATGTCATCCGAGGGTGAAGTGAATTTTCACTGCACGGTGTAGCATGTTTGTCGACGATACCTCTATGTAAAGGAGTTCTCCAACGAGAGGGATTGGCTCAGACGAAGGGTACTGTGCAAATGACGGGACTGCTAGTCCGAAACGCGTATATATCGCGCTGTATAAGTACCATGACAAATCTCATGAAAGGTAAAAAAAAATGCTGTCAGGATCTATTAGTATATGAAAATTGTCCTGGAAAATTAAGACGCTTCTCCTAGTTAATGACAAATTCGCTTCTTTTAAATAACGATGTGGTGTTTTGTACGTATTTGTATGTTGTTGGTTGCGAAAGTTTTTTTCTTCATAAAAGAAATAGTTATTAAAAAGTGGAAATCTTTTGTAATTACGATGTACTGACTGATCACCGTCATTACTCTTCATACGGTAAAGATAGCTTTGAAAAAACTGAGTTTTTAGCCTTAATGTGAAGGCTGCTAGTAATAATTTTAGTTGGAGTGCAAAGGTGTGAGAAAAATCTCCATAGCAGCGCCTCGGCCGGCGGTAATTTCACGAAACGTTTATTGTCCCAACGCATTCACCGCTACAATCGTTGAAATACTTTTTTTTCGAGTAGATCAATAAGTGACGTAAGATGAAGATTTCGTTCTTTTTTTCTTGACAATAACAAGCAGTCTTCATTTTCTATTTATGTTTGAGCTTGCACTGGGTTAATAAAAAGGGATAAGTAGCAAATAAAATTAGTACGTCTACATAGGTTGTTATATAATATGTTTAACAAACTCATCTGAGCTTGATTTTGAACAAAATGTTATTGATTACAATGCCGAAAAGGAAGTAAAGTAGGCTTTCATATAATCTATTTAGTGTCACTTATTTCATAAAGTTATCTATTCATATTGAGATTTCTTCAACGTAGTTTTAGAAAGTAATTACAATATGCAAACATAAGCAATAGTAAGTTATCAAGTTATGTTAGTGAATATTAAACAACTGTTATAATCAGTATGTCCACTTCAAGCGTATTAATAACAGGATTATACGAGCGTAGGACTGATTGTGATTTAAGTTTCCGAAATAATTTGTCTCGAACCGAAGGCATTTTGGAAGTTGACGCCTCATATATTCATTCAGTAGTATTAATTATTTTTTTAGTTGTGCCTTGGGAGTTTTGTACAATGAAACTGTACGTGAGAAAGTTTCCTACAATCAAGTTATGTATTTATTAATTCCAAAAATTGTACTTTCTGGAAAAGTTCGTCTTACACACTGTCTAACCGTTCACTAAATTCACCTGCCCTTATAATTTCGTCGTGTATTTCGTTTTCACCTGGGCTTAGTAGTTTTATGATCTTGGTAGACGTATTTGTTTCAGAGTCATCGATGCTACACTGAACGAAAACGAATGTCGTCCTCTCTGATGCAAACATATCTTATATCTGTTTGGTATTCAGAACTGGAGGTTTAAAAGAATCCATTGCAAGTCCTTGTTGATTTAGGGCTGACTTTTCAAACATTACGCAGTACCTAGATCAGGGGTTTGCGTACGTGTAAATGAAGACTTGTACGACATCGAAATCCGCTCGATTTGCTTACTATCAGTGCCTTCAAACTCTGTCGCATGTATGTTTCGAAGGAAATCGACAGAGCATTCAACAAATAACGGTCATATTGAAACGTATGCTGAAACGGATTTTGTGTGGTGGATTTTACCCTCACATAGAGGAGTAAACTTATTGACTATCACTATGCTTCGACGTGCTGCATTTTTGCGTTTCCATTGACGTCAGCAGCGTTTGGCACAACTTAGACGATGATAGTTGTGGAAACTACGCATTGAAAATCTCGCTACTCATCCACAATGATTCTTCATGACCTGTAATGGATCGTATCAATTGGAATATCGGCCTGACGAAGAATTCCAAAAGTTGATACGATCCGCCAAAGCTATTTACTCTACTATGAAGAACGTCGTACGAATACGAATAAAAGAAACCTAAGAATGAAAGTCAGTAGCCGTCAGCCACGATGGACGATGTCGTTTTCTCAACACGAAACTTTATTCATGATTAGCGATTACTGTAATATTTTGACGACACGTGGAGAAATACAAGTTATTCGTTGACTACAAAGAGAAGAGCGAAAATTGTCTGAGAAAAACAGATGTGTTGAGAAAACCGTGATTTAAGATCATGGGGGTAGTCAGCTCAAAGTGATCCATTTATCTATGTCTTCTGACTTAAGAAATCGTGCTCAGTGATGTGGTGACTGAAAAAAGGAAGACGAAGCGATCTACTCGAGTAGTCCATAACGACATTTTAACAACAAGAAGACAAGACCATCACTTGGATGCAATATCATCAATTACATGATTTCACCTGTCTGGATATACGTCCCGAAAATCTCAACTTCGCGCTATCAGCGTGCACCATATTGTTGAGAATCAGTTGACTGAATACGTCATGCGTTTCAGTGACAATCACGGGATAAAAGTCGACAGCGATTGCATTTTGTGGGATTACGAGCGCATTGCAAAGGCACCGTCGCTGTTGTGGTCAAACTAAAACTGCGGGGAGTTCGAACGGACGCTATTGTATTTCTGGTTCTGGAAGAGTTTGAAGAGAAACTGTGATGATCTTTCTAATTGAAGAATTTCGGCAGAAAGTATGACTTTGTCAAACCAGAGAAAACACTTCTTAACTATAGCGTACTAGTGGAATAGATTGTAAATTGTAAAAATTAATCTTTCTGTGAAAACGGAAGCGGCATATGGTTGAAATATAATTGTGTAGCTTTTTTAAATGAACTCTGACAAGTAAAAAGATTCCATCTCGAAGTGAGCGATCCTAAATGGATTAAGTTGCTTGCACCTCATTAGCGTGAGGCACTAGAGGAACGCTGTTATCGAGATTTTTAAATTGTTTTGCAGAGAAAAATGAGGAGTTCGTATCTAGTAAATGTCTAGAGTTTTGGATGATACGTTATTGAGGAATTTTCCCTCTTTATATAAAGTTGGTCGTTGATAAATCTACTTCAAAATAAAGGCCAACGTCTTGGGATGTAGCAACGTCGTGAGAATTTTCATTTGAAAAAGGCAGTGAGTGAGATAACTTTCAGTTGTCACGCCGAGATTTGGCAAAAGGCGATCTTCTAATGTCAATATAGTTGGTATTCAACCCGATCAAATATATTTTAGTTATCAATGTCAATGTAAATAACGAAAAAGGATGTGAAGCATGAAGTATGTAAAAAAATTAATTTGCTCTTTAGTAGGGCTTCATACCAATTTCGATATTAGGCTAGTTCCATGAATAACATACTTTTTTGGTGCCGACAAAGCCGCTTATCTCTGTAACCATGGGTGGGTGACTGGTACGGTGACAACCAGTTGACACCGTGCTGTTCCTTTTGTGCCCAACTCTTTTTTCCTCAGTATATGATTGCTATTATTTTAGTCTTGTATTATCTGTTTATACAGTGGGCCACCCCTCTACCGCCCCACTGTCCCGACCCGCCCAGTTGGTCTGGAGGTGAAATTAATTTGTGACGTGGACCCATTGCACAAGATAATACTAGATGGCGCACTTTTGAGACGATGACTAGCCTGGGTACACCATTGTTGACTTGATTTTTCCCCTCCTTAGGGATGAAAACACATTTCAGTCCTCATGTTGTTTATCTCGAATTTTTTTTTTTTTTTTTTTTTTTCTTTAAATCAAAAAATAAGGACAAGCAAAAGCCAAAACGCAATCCCCATAATGAGTGAAAAAAAAAACAACCACCACAAAAAAAAAAAAACCACAAAAACAAAAAAAAAAAATATACCACCCAAACCACAAAAAAACCCAAAACACTCAAAAAAAAAACAAAGAACTCTAAAACTAAAACCCACTAAATTAAAAACCAAAACTCTAATCAAACTTTTTGCCCAAACAATTGATAAAAACTGAACACAAACCCCCAACCAAAGAAAAAGCAGCAAAACAAAAGAACCAAGGACAAAAGCGAAACATGGCACGGCCCTGGCGTTGCCACCAATAATTACAACTAAAAAGAAAAGAGAAAAAAAAAGTCACCATACACCCTCCTATTACAATAGTATGGCTACAAACCTACCAAATGACCAAAGTATAAAAAGGGTGCCTCTCCCGAAAGAGGGTAACACCCGATTGTAGTTTTGGAGGGTTTATTGTCTAGGTTGTTTGGACGGCTAACCAACTCCGCCATCCACAGCAATATTCTTGTTCTTATTTTACAATTTTTCTTGTCTTTTGTTTTCAAAAAAGTGTTTTCAGTGGAGTTTGGGTCCTTAGCTTAATACAGCGTCTATGCGGTGTACATGTTTAGATGAGATTTTGTATAAGCGCATAGATAGATGTAGAGGGAGTTAGATGGAGGATTAAGGGTTTTAGGCATTCTGATCTGCTTACCTCTATCACAGACATGGTGGAAAGGGCGAATCACTGGTCTCTGAGCACTGGGTGATCTCGAAAAAACACATCGCCTTTGTAGTTGCCTTGCCTGTTTGTGGTTCCGTGTGTTGTGACACTCGAATTTCTGCGCTTGGCTCTGCTTTTGTTGTGGTTACTGGCGATTTTTTGCTGTGCGCTACACCCAGCTTGAATAATCCCCCTTATAGCCAGTAGGGTTAGCATCAATTTGCTTCTGGCAAGAGTTATCCCTGTTTCTTTCTCGGTCTCTGATTTTTACGTTTTAGTGTCATGAAATATGGTTTGCTAAGTATGTTCTGCTATGCTCATCCTAAGGTTTCTCATTAGACCAAACCATTGTAGACTAGATGCCGTTGAGTTACCTCGGCTGCGGACACGTGGTGGCGTCCCTCGTGCTTGCATCTCTCGTGTCTTTCTTTTGTCGGGTTTTTTTTTTTTTGTTTTATTTTTTATTTTGGTTTTTTTTTGCTTTTTTTTTTTTTTGTATTTTTCCGTTCTAGTTTATTTTTTTCACGCGGTTTGTAAAGTAACGTTGACCACTGCCCAACCACACAGTGCAGTATAATAGATAGCCTTATGGAACGCCGACCGGCTTGATCTTGCTTTGGTTTTGGGCGTGCGGTATATTGAGGGTGGCGGTTATGTTTTTTGTTTAGTTTTTTTCGAGTAGTGGTATATGGTATATGTTGAAACCAGGTGGGAGAGGGGGCCGAGTGGCCGCCCTAGGGTGGGATGTGTAGTATACACCTGCGCTCTTTAATCTCTTCAAGAAGCACACTCCAGCTCTATGGCTGAACTGCCTCTGAAATTTCTCCTGCCTTATTAGTTATTACCCTTTTTCATGACCATCCTTTCGTCCATTTTGGATAACGAAAGTCGCACAGGGTCCGAATACCTTGGTGTGTTTTTTGTACCCTAGTAATGAATGACTTAATGTATAATAAAAAATTATGTAAGTCAAAACAATAAAGTTGTTTGTTTTGAGTTATTTCTTTTTTGGGGATTGAAGTAGTTAGGTTGGGCGCGAGGAAAGAATTTTAGCAGTAATAGTGTATTATCGCACCTAACTATTTTCTTATGCCTAAATAATATTAAATATTTGTGGAAATTTACGTGTTGATTTTAATTTTTTATCTATTTATTTAGCAATAAAATTAAAAGCGGGACGGTGTTTTCTTTTTGAGGCAAACAGGAAGGAAAGGAAAACTCTCTCGGCCTATAGTGTTGGGGGTTAAAAAAAATATAATAAAAAAATTTAATATATTGAGCTTTTTCTTTTTCGTGTTTGGATCTTTGCGGCACGCAGGTCGTCTACGGTGCACTACATCGCGACACCGGGAGACTCCGCGTATCGACGTAGTATTTGTTTTTTTTTTTAATAAGGCCTCAGTATATTTGCACATTCTCGTTCAATCATTCTCAGAAACAAAAGTTTGTCTTAAAATCGGGTGGTCAACACACGAAAAAAAGGCAACAAAGCACCGCTACCGGAGTCTGTGTCGGTTTCTATTTTCTTAATTGTCTCTCCTTTCTCTTATTCATGACCTTTCTTCTCTTGATATTCCGGTTATATTGACGGTTGATAGAGCGGCTTTTGAGAAAAAAAAAATTTTCGTGTTTTGTATATGTTATTTAATATATTGAAAAAGAAATCGGTCTAATTTCAAATCGTCGTTTTGAGCAGGAAGTATTGCCGGAGATGCGTTTGTTTCGGGAGACCGTTCATAGGTGGAAGAGAGAGAGAAGAGGAAGAAAAGAGGAAAGAGGGGGGAAAACTAACAAAAAACTCTGTTGCACACATGATTATAATTTAATTTCAAAGAATCCCGGATTAAAATCGCGCACACAAAACTCGCACAGGTACATTTCCATCGTGTCTATATGATTGTATGCGGTAAAACTGAGATGTTAGTTTTATTTTTGTGGGTTGATTGCTGGAGATTCTGGAGAAGAGGATTTTTTAGTAAACCAGAATCCGGAGAATGTATATTCCCTTATTATAATTCATACTTTTACAGTTGTTAGACTCTTATTTTGGTTGTTTTAAACAATTGTTTTTTATGCTGTGCTGAACTCCAGGAGAGAGGATTGGTTGGGTCCCTTAACATAATCGTGGCATATTTGTTGATCTTAGTTAGTGGTTTACGTTCAACGGATGTTCGAATGCCTTTACTTTCACCAGACATTCTAAGCCTCTATCGGTAAATACCTCCATCGTTTAATATTTGTTTTTTTTTATCTCTCTCACTCACGCAAAAAAACGCTATATTATTTAGTCTTTCTTAACTTCCTCCCTAGAGATCAATCTTGTCTCCTTCTTTTCGACGCTGATGGCACAAAAGAGCTGCCAGCCGCATCATATTCCCATCCACTAAAAACAGACTATATGATTTCGGTCAAAACGTTACTGCATCACCAGCCTCACATACGCCGCCGGTTTTTTAGACTGCATTCCTGCTTATCATGGTGGGTGTTTCTTTTTTCTCCAAGTTCTTGGCCCTTTTTTTTTTTTTAGGCTCACTGGTAGCTAATTCCGAAGTAACGTCTTATGTTTTGTGCTGTCTTTTAGTTTGGGTTGTTTTGCTCCTCTTGATACTTTATGGTTTATTTAAAGATTTCTTGAGAGTCTCTCAAACTAAGGGCCAGAGGTGCTCTTTTCGAATTTTCTTTCCTTTTTTGTCATCTTTTTGTTGTTTCAAATTTTTAAAAGATTTTTGTTTACTTCCTCTCCTAACCTTCAGATCCATCACTTCAAAGAGATAAAGTGGTTTTTTTGTTTTC
>JAHQIW010004335.1:0-25590 GCA_019055375.1 Parelaphostrongylus tenuis | reverse complement strand
ATTGCCATGGTTCTCTACACTTAAAAGATAAAGGATAAAGCTCTCGGCGTTAATCAATCCCTGAGGGATGCGCCATGCATTCGACTTCAATTTTTAATTTCGTTTGAGGTGATTGAATGCATATCTGGCCTTTACAATGACTCGCGGAGGACTCTCGCTGAACCGAGTCAGTGCTGCTTATCCTCCCAGACAAGTCTGAGACCTGTCTGGTACCAATTTACCGACTCCGGAAGGATGGATGGTTTGGTGAGCCATGAGCGCGAGATCGAACCATTGACCTCGTGTGTGACGCAGGGCACCTCTAACCACTGCACCACATGCTCTTCTTTACACTTAATACCGCTTTTCTCGTCGGCGCAACAACGACATTCCGTTTGTTCTCATGAATATAAGTCATGGATGCAGGGCGATGTGAAACTTCTACGTAAAGCGGAACTCGAAACCGCATCTCACTCTATCCCGGAGCGCCTGCTCGAATTCGTTGCATCAGTGAAGCCCGTTCTGCCTTCACTCTTTCTACGCTACAACTCATCTATCTGCCAGCAAGCAACCGTCAAACGTAAAATCTGTCATTGTGACGGGAATCAATGTCGATACCGACTAGTTGGGCCAAACTGGTGACCGTCAAATCCAATACTAACGATTGTTTGCAGGCAGATAGATGAGCTCTACGTAGAAAGAGAGATGACGAAACGGGCGCCACTAGTACAACGGTTTAGAGCACGCGCTTCAGGGAAGGGTGAGATGCGGGCTCAAGTTCCGCTTCACTCCAAAGTTTTTCACATCAATCTACATCACTGGGTACATTGGTCACATCATACCACCGATATAAACTGTCAGATAAAAGGAATTCCAATGAATTGAAATTGTCAAAACGCAGGCCATGGAAGAGCAGAGTGACAGCTAGTAGATTCGAAGGAATTTTGGGAGTAAAGAGCTCACGAATCCGGATGGTTCCATGTTACAAGGTGATAGAGATGACTCAATATACATTTCACCTATTTACGATGACTTGCGTATGACTCTGATCCAAGACACTGAGTGAAACAGGTACTAATCAGCTATACTTGCCCTGTCTAAGGCACGGTGTTGAAGCAGCGAGCACATTTGCAACGCAGAACAACGCTGTCCACTACAACACACTCGTATTGATTCAAATAAATTACGTTAGATTCCACATATCCTCCTCTACACAATAGGAACTTGTGTCTTGTTGGAGGACGAAATTTTTTTTTCCACAGTTTGAAAACTTTTTTCTATTGGTAGTTTGTTAAAAACATGCCTAAGCTCTAGAGCATAACGAACTGGAAAAAAATTTCCTCCCTTTCCTCTTATGCCAGACATAACTTATTATAATAACCTTTTTTCGAACACCTCGATTATTATAACATCTCGCGCCTGGCTTAAAAAAAAATAAGGAAATACTGAAGCATGCCGAAGTTAATAGATACTCGGTCTTGAAAATTGAGAAAATAACATAGGAAGATGAGAACTCGCCTTGTTCTCGTCGGAGGGCTGTTAACTTGAGCATTTATATCATTTTCAACATAATTAGGTGAGGCTTTGTTCGAAACCGTAGCGGAACTGGAAAAGGAGAATCAATTTATGCTATGAGCTCTATTACACAAAAATTAAATTACTCCTATTACTTTAAATTTTTGAGCATTTGTCGCAAGAATGGAAAATTTTGCTGTATGTCCTGGAATCTTATTGTGCCCAGCGCACTTTGCAGATTAAAAACAGTAATCCACAATTTTGTCATGAAGTTTTGCTAATTCTGCAAAAATACGAGAAAAAGCCTAGAGAAGAAATTGACCTAAGTGAATAGAAATTGAAAACCCAGTGATGTTGAGTGATGCGCAAACTTCGCGGCAGGCAGTACTCGAAGCCGCGTCTCACACTTTCCGGAGGGGCTTGCTCAACGAATTGCATCATTGATACCTATTCTGCCGCCCTTCATTTCACGCTACAACCTGTCAGTCTGGTGGCGTCTTTGATCTGTTCAAATGGTGATTTGTATTTGAATCAAGCATAAGCTGCTTTTATTTCTAAACGACTCCTCAGTGGAAATGGAGATGCAGTCTGCATGCGTGTTAACAACTCCATCACCTCAAAAAAGGAAAGTTTATAAGAAAAAAAAGGAGTGTTTGGTTGAGTGGATTGTCCATCGAGCTGAAGCTTTCTAAGCTTTAAAAAAGACGAAATTTGCTGGGACACCGGCCAGAGTAGAATTAATACTACTTCTACATCTGCATATCGGAAAAAAATTATATTACAGTCTGATTTCCAGGTAGTTCTCGCACCTTCCATTGAATGATTTCTCTCGTGATTATAACAACGTTGCTCCTTCGAGATGTACAAAAAGAAAACTTCGTTTAACATTAGATTCAATCCTTGTGGAGTTTCACTTCAAAATATTTTCCACTTTAAGAAGATAAAAAAAAGAAACAGCATCTTCAGTAAACAATCACAATAACTCTGCCTGCTTTGCTTGCGTTTCCTGCTGGATATCTACTCAAAAATACGCTTCACTACTGCTGTTATCGTCGCTCTCACCTTGTTCCTCTCTTAAAAAAATCTAGTTAAAAATCTTCTCTAATAATCAATGAAAAATTTGTACCTTTGTGAAACTATTTATTAAAGATAGGAATGAAGAGCTTTCGGCCAATTATAGATTCAATTAGCTGGTATGCGACAAGATGTTTTGGTTATCAGACGGGGTGGTTAAAATGTAACGCATTAATCACTAATCTAGTAATAACATCGCGCGAAGTGATCAAAGGTGCCGTACGACACACTCACACTCACACGGTCGTTGATTTGATGACACGCCTTTGACTCACCTAGCCACTCCATCCATCCGAACGAGACGGCGATTTTTTACCAGACTTATCTAAGGGAATAGCAGCTCATCTAATACTACGTCAATAGATCATGGCGAGTCATGAATTTTAACACCTTTAACGATCGTTGATGAAATCGGAAGCGTGGTGCATCTCTAGGGGATTGATCATCGCTGGGACTTGTTTTCCACACTCTATGATAAGAACAAAGAAGTAAATGAACTCTTCTCCGAAGTTTTGACGGGAAAATCACCTAACTTTCCTAGCTGCCAGATCTTGAGTTTAGTTGATTTACTTGGTAGCATCCCAGTTGTAAAACATGATATGGTGATAGATCAATTTTTTGATTAGATGGCTCTTACGCATGGTCCTCGGCGTGATTGAAGATTATCAGCAACTCAACGTCGTAAAGTAAAGAGTCGTAGGTACTTAGAGCTGGCTACCACACCGTATTCCGACCGAACTACTTTGATAAGCAGCGCCTTGCATAGTTTGTTCTTAGACAGAAGAAAAACGCACGGTTAACTTCACAAACGGCTGGTAATTTCATGAAAGTCATTCAATTTACAGTTTTGAGTGCCCCATCTGAGGATAAAACCAATAACTGACATTCACCTTCTTTATTCTGAATGCACGTTAATCTGAAAACTAAAAAGATTGCTTCACTTCCGACCGCTAATATAGGACGTGCTCAAAATCACTGGTAATCTGATAATGTGTTGACATCTTAGGACCGACTATCTATTAACCTCGACATAGTTTGAATAAATGAGTATCTTCTCCTGTTTAGCCGCTCCGAGGTGTTTTGATATTATTTACTGAATAACAGCGTAGCATATAACAATACAGTTAATAATGCAGCATGAATATTACAACAGTCGTGATTACTTACGTTTCGGCAAGTTTCGCCATCTTCAGAGCCTGATAAGGTCAAATTGATTCGCAAACTATTAAATTAAAGGCCTTCATAACCTAAGCAGAAAACGTAAGAAATAAATTTTTGCGTCGCATAGGAAAGACGTTATTTCAAAAACACTCACTGCTTGGATGTTTTATTTCTTTCAGTCAATCACTGAAGATCTGCCACTTAGATTCTGTGCTGATGTGAGACTGTGCCTGGTTCAGGTCGGGAATATTAACCTGAGATATGGTGCTAGGCCACGCGTTATTACGAGGCATTCCTCTTTGCTGTCCATTTTTGGGCCTTTGCTACGTATCAAGAAGGCTTCCAAAGTTCTGCGCGTAGATGTTTTTAATTCCTGTGCAAGGACCGTGAATTTAACGTCAAATCTGCTCCTATATGCTTCTGTTTCTTATGCGCTAATGGTGAGGTTTTTGGGTTGGAGTTACGTTTCCCAGCTAGGTACTCTTTTACGCGAACGCAGAGTGGTCTATCCGTTTTGCCAATATATTCATCTCCGCATGCTTCGCAAGAGATTAGGTAAACTGTACCCGACCTCATGCAGTCGCCGTCTCTGCCATTTGGGCAACCTTTGCAGTCGCTGATTTCGCAGAGGCGATCATAAGTCGGTTGCGGACTAATTGGCGTTTTAGTGGTTTTGGTGGTAGCTCTAATAGTGCTACCGAATCATCTAAACCTGCTCTTTTTATTCAGCGCTTAATGACCTGAATTTAGTTTAGTGGTAACGCGTCTCCCAACAACGCGTACGTAATGGAGTCGTTCGACGTAACCGCTCTTTGTACAAACGCGTCGAATGAGCCGGCAGTGCAAGCCATATGCGAGTTTCTAACGGAGCACGAAAGAACTACGAACATATATGGCTTTTCCATTCAGCAGGTCATGGCTCTCATAAGAGAGTGCCTGAGCTGTTCATTCTTAAGATGCTCTGATAATTATTTTGCGCAGACCAGAGGGCTGGCAATGGGACAACGGCTAGCTCTGAAACTTGCTATCGTTTTTACGTCCAAAGTAGAGGCCCCAATAATCGATCTTCGGCCGTCACTCTACTGCAGGTATATAGATGATTGTTTTGTCGTTTGTTCAATGCAAGAGGAGATGGACAAATGTTTTGAGATTTAAATAGTCAGTCATAGTACATAACGTTTACCCGTGAGAAACCTAAGGCAAACTGGCTTTCTTTTTTAGGCGTTCAGGTTAACCTGTGCAAAAACTCTCTACAACACAAAATAGTATTGCAAACCAAGCAGCAAAAACCATACTGGTTCACTACCTCTCTGCTCATCCCTCGCACACAAAATGCGCACTTGTAAAAAATATGTTTTGCGACGACGAGTGACGAAAATATGTAATGCCTAACCAAAATCTCATAAAAGGCTCAAAACATGTTGACATACTATCAGATTATCTTTTTTTTCTGAAGCGAGGTCTATATAAACAGTCGAAAGTGAAGCTATGATGCCTTCTAGCAGCCATAATCGCTCGACTGTGGTCACTGCAATGTCGAGGAATTTTGTCACTCGACATGCGGTCATTCAAATAATTTGGGTCGACTACTTTATATGTAAGGGGTACATCCGCCTTGCAATTGGGGCTGACGAAGGCACCGACTATGATGAGCGAAAGGCAACAGCTATCTAGTAAGTGCCATATCTCACCTCATGAAAGGCTCAAAGCATGTTGTTATATAGAAAGCGAGTTCTCCAAGTTCTAGAAGTCAGCAGTTTATATGACGGCTACCTGGAATCAACGTGAAATGATTCCCGTCTGGAAACTCTTGAGACTGCTTTTCGCTTCAAAAGTATGTGTCAATTCAACAAAAAGTGTGAAGTGTTTAAAATATTAGAAAACGTAGCAGTTTGAGATTCTGTTGTACTACGGACGCTAAGCTATTTGGGAAAGGATTTTTGAGGGTATTATTTCATGATATGTAGAAAGCAGTTACCAATGATCACTAATAGCTAATGATTGCAGTAATTTCAAGGAAACATATGCAGACATAGTTAGGACTGTCATACCTTTCGTCTGGAGTGTTTGCGAACCCTCTTTTGAAAGAGTGTGATCTGATTACATATTTTGAGCCTTTCATGAGGTCTTTTGTGGCACTTATACAGTGCAAGACACGTGTTTCTGCTGTTGTCTAATGGAAAAGTATAGATTTTTTATCTTGTTGATGTTCTTGGATAAAAAACTCTCTGGTTTAAGCACTGAAACTTGTTTTGTAGAAAGAAAATTTCTTAGTACTTCTACTGTTAACAGAAACGTTTTGAAATCGGAATTCACTTCTCAACGTCGCAGCAGATTTAGCTATTATGCAATAAGATTTTGATTCTTCGAAAACTCCTCTGCTAGAAAGATGGGTTATTATTGTGAGGGTTTCTACAAAGATATTTTTAACAAGAAAAACGCATCGTTGTCATGTTCTCTGCCACTGAATACGTTTTCTTTTGTATAAAGTCGCATTCTGCAGGACTGTTTGTAAATCCATGGGTTTGTCTAGGAAAAAACATTTGACTAACAGTGATCATTTGATAGCTCGAAAAATGAAGATCTTAATAGCAAACGTGGCTACTAGAATGGTCGTCTTCTGCATGAGTTTTTAATGAAAGAAGATAACATTTTGTTTTTGCAGCTGTCCCGTTCTTACAATTTTTACAGCGTATTTATTGATATACTAGCATTTTGAGTATATGGAAACCTAATCCACTCCGAAGATGTAGGTTGATTGATGTTAGAGGGACTCTTATGAACGCAGTTCTAGTGAAAAGAATGTCCAGCTGAAAAGCTACACTTCTACAAAAACGCATTTTCGATTTTTTTGAAAGAATGCGTTTCCAAGTCACATGTAGCATAATGCTGATATTATGAACGTTTTACTTGAAATATTCGTTTGATAATCAATCACTTGTACCTATAACATAGAGCAAAAACAATCAATTCTGAAAATTTAGCACCCGTCAACATTTTTTAGTTTGTGTATCCTGATACGACTGTACATGTGTACATTGTACATACATCAAGCGTTTCGTACATCCCAATACAATCTATAGTCTTCATATCCTTAACAACCCACTTGTAATTGCTACAACCTACAATTTAAGATATGAAACTTATAACTAGAATATGCAAACCCTATGTGGATCATCTGATCAGCACAGAACTACATCAGTGAGAAGTATAGAAGCATTCCACGCAAACATGCTTCTTGCAATTATACTCTGTGAAAACTTTCCTAGTTCTTTTCTTCTGAGAGCAAGCACATTGTCCAACCTTTGCAAACTTTCGGTATTATTTAGCACAACGCTTACGTTGTCATGATGAGGTTAATGGTCCTTGAGAACGCGGCTGGATCTTAGCTTTCTTATTCACTCACCTAAGCACCATTACACCATTTTGGTTCTGTATCACTCCCCACTCATCCCTGCGCACATTCTTTTGCACAAACTCTTCTGGCAAATCTGTGCTTTCTTGTTGCAAATCTCGATGAAGCAAGTGTTTCTTTGCAATAGAGTCTCGGCTAGAGGAGCACCAGTATACCAGTTGTCTGAGAAGAAATGTCTCTCTTCATTTAACAGGTTGTCCTTCAGGTCTATCGTAATATCTCCTGCAAAACGATTAGCTAGTCAAGGATTCATTCCCGCACCTACGTAAGTCACTGTCTTATCTGTACCCTCTATTTACCACACTTTGGACAGCTCTATTCCATATCTGTTCTGCTTACAAGGAATGCACTGATACAGCTTGGTCTTCCTTTAAATCACACTATCGGCACGTCAATGCACATGATTCTTCCCAGTTCTTCCCACCTATAGAAAGCCTTACAATTCCTGTTGACGAGCTAGCAGCGAGTGCATTATGCACAAGGTGCCCTCTCGAGCGCATCACTCATTACCTGTTAGATGCAAGTGATGTATAACCACCAAAATCTATCCTTGGCATGATACCGAATGCAAGTTGGGGATATGAAAAGATAGGTGGCTGCTCCAGTAATTTTATATTCGGGCAATGGCACTACACCCATCTGAAGGCACAAGTCAGTGACCTTCACAGTCTCATCGATCGGCGTATTTTCCCACTCCTCGTTTTTCTGCTGGCCATTGATGTTCGCCTGCAGCATTGATATAAGCGACGCAGAAAAAAATCACTCGTGATGATATTAGTCGAAAGTGATATATCGCAGACAGGTGGCTGACCAGAAAACACTGGTGTGCCTATGGAAGGTTGCGACTGGCTGGAGATGGTCTTAGTGAAATTACTTGAGAAGTGGGAACTGGATGAGAGCAGGTAGCTACAACGCCGACATTCAACTTTAATAAATTACGTAGAGTGTGAATTCGACGGCTAACCCTTCGATCAACGATTAAATGTTCCCAGAGTACAGATTAAAGGGATAAAAAAGTCAGAACCACTTCAACTACAAAAAAAAGTTTTTTTTCCATAATCCAATGGAGGCTCTAACTTTTCGAAATGCACTGATATTCAAAAAAATTAACTGACAATTATCGATGAGGTGGAATCGCATACACTGAAAATGCTTGTAAAATGTTTCATCAAAATTCTGCTATATAATGACAAAGAATCCGCTATGGAACTGAAACAACGCACTTCGAGAGCAAAACCTTTTTTTTCGTTAGTGGAATGCAATACGGAAATCCTCATAGGCATCTTTCAGGCAATCAAATGAGCATACAAAGTGTAGACTATAGAGTAAGAAGCAGATGATATATAACAACTAGAAGTAAGCTTCTTACCAAAGTAATGTGATTCTTTTATTGACAAATACAATGGTTTCTGGCAGATGAATATTTTAATTACAAAAAACTCTTTTTGAAAGTCTCTTGATATATTGAATAATGCTGATATGGATCATAATCACATATAATACATATACTTATTTACATATATTTATTTATATATTATATATTATATATATCCGTCCATAGAAGCGCGTGATGATACGAACCCCTGTCGGTCCGCCGTCACCACTGTGAACACTATGTGCCAAAAACGGTACAAGCAGTTGTCAAGGGGTTAACCTAGTAATCAAAAAGAATTGTATTAAGTATTGGAAGAAAACACTGCTAATCAAAAATCATCACAGCTCATTACATGGTGATAGAGAGAACGCAGATAGAAGAGAAACGAGAATGTTTGTGTACAAAAAGGGAGCAACACGATTACGGCCACTATCGTCCACTTTATTGTTAATAATGTGCCGTTTATAAGTTTTCAGTAGACTTATTGTCAACAAGATTGACGAAGAATTTGATGAACGAGAATAATATGAGCAAGAGGCGCTTCACAGTGGCTTCAGCACGATCCCATCCATACAATTAAACAACTCTTTGAAGTATGACAAGGGTTCAAGAGACGAGTCTCATCCATGCTGGACTGAGAGATTTAGTACGAGACTAGTCAGAGAGTACATCACTTTCTGCAACCCAAGCAGAACGTTCTAAACTCAACTGTCTTAGAAATGTAAAGGAAAATCGATTTGACCAACATTTCAACGGCATTCACGAAGAAAACAATATCCGCACGCGAATGCAGAGGCACCAACACAAAATTTTCGGAAACCTTTTCAAGGACACGACGATGCCACGATCAAACTCAGATGTAAAGAAAGGAAAAGCAAAAGAAAAGAGACAAAGAGAAATTATATGAAACATACAAAGCAGTGACAGGAAGCGCACGGTAAACACAAGAGCGCAGATAACCTCTTGGGAACTACTGAGAGTCCGACGCACGTAGTGCGATTCGCAAGCGGCGAGCAATTTTCCTCGTATATTTAAGGCCGTCTTGTCGCTTTCGGAAAAATTCCTAGATTTCTTCCATAACTTTAGTACCACACCATTTACTCGACGCGCTCATATGTTCTTTGTGCGCTCTTGCGTGAGAGGGAAACAGTGGAAATCGGGTGTAGTGATATCACGCGTCTGTGGCAACGGTACAGCGCAGGTTCAACTGCCCTCCAAGGTCGAATTTCTGCGTGCTAGTCAATCTTCTTAGATATCAGTTCACCGATAGATTTCAACAGTCCTTAGACTTAGATATACCCAACAGAATTGAGTGGTAAACAAGCATTCGACCTCAGACGGGAGTAGAATTCCAGCTATACCGACGTTGGAGAATCACAGGTTGCCAAGCGGAACCTCTTTGCCGTAGTGATAGCAGGCGCTCAAAATATAGGCGGAACGCGGGTTCAACTTCCGCTTAAAGTCGCCTTTTTGCTTACCGCCCAGTTCTCATAGATATATGAGGCAACATAGCACTGTAAGAAAAGATAGTAAAAATGTGAGAAATCTTGGAGTTTTGGATTATTAGAGCACCCAGAAGTCGAGAAATTTATAAAATAATGGATCAAACTCTTTTCTAACCTTATATGAAGCATTCGAGGAACGCGGCAGAGTGATGGTGTAACACGCCCACGGGCTGATCCCTGTCTCGCGGCCTCTTCTCAGCAATAACTGGGTCTGCAAAGCGAGATCGCATACCCGACCAAAATTTGTTAGAGGTTAGTGGCTGATAGC
Source organism: Parelaphostrongylus tenuis (assembly GCA_019055375.1). Lineage (NCBI taxonomy): Eukaryota > Metazoa > Nematoda > Chromadorea > Rhabditida > Metastrongylidae > Parelaphostrongylus > Parelaphostrongylus tenuis. The sequence goes on along the minus strand of JAHQIW010004335.1, from coordinate 15,298 downwards.
TGATATAGAGATGTTGAAGAATGAGTGGTGGCGTAAATGTGCGTTGGTGGTGTAGTGGTAGAGCATGCGTTCCGGATAGGATGAAACGCGGGTTCCATTCTTGTCTAGGGTCGTGTTTCTGCTCACCACTCTATTCTCTTAGGTATAAAGTGAAAGATTACTTGGCGTTATTGTCCACGTACCCGAAAGCTCGGTCCTAGAAATGCCCTGCATCATGCAACTCAAAGAAGAAAGAAAGTTTTTTTTTAGCCTAACCAGAGATCAAGAATGCCTCTACACTTCAAACAATCAAAATAAGATGCGCAAAGAACGTAATGCGCATTAGTGGCAACCGATAGACGATAGCCGTTGCACCGACTGAACTTCTAAGTTGTCAAAAGCATCACAAGAAGATCATCAAGTCGATGATCCTATTTCTTCATCAAAAACTCAGAAGAAAGACATTGACGATTAGCGAGTTGCTAGAGCGATGAGGGCCCATAGAGATTCCCTTGCACGCGGTAGGAAAAATATGAAGTTCCACTTTTGGCCGCTCGAGTCACTAGACTCGGTCAGTGGAACGACGGTTAATATAGGTGATTTTCGTCAGATGCCCGTATATTCCGCAAGCATTCTTGAACTATCAGCTATTGCAAAATTTGGGCTTTTGACACAGAAAAGTAGAATGTGTCAGAACATCGCTAGTTATTGTAAAAGGTCAAATATGCATTTATTCACCTCAAACAAGGCTAGAATTGAAGACGGGAGTACGGCTCATTCTCCTGCGGCTGATCATTGCCGAGAGCTCCTAAGCTTCATCTTTGTTCAAAATAAAAGTACATATACAGCTTTTCTTTGCTGATTGAGTCCGTAGTACTTCGGCTGCGGATAAGAATCTTTGCTCGGCTAACGTTTCGAGGCCTTCAGCCCTCATCAGAGGCGATGATGCCAATCGATTGTGCACACCCGTTCGGCAACGTCGTGGATTTTCGCCTTGACTTCGTTCCAGTCGCAACCCCTGCGGTTGAGCCACCCCGAACGGAAAACCTCACATTCACAGAACTCCTTATATACTGGACGGAGAGTATGCTCAGTAGCTAATCCATCGTTGATAATGACTGGTTTTCCCTCTATGGACCATAAGAGTCAGGTTGTATCCACAGCGCGACGTCAAGTCTCAACCAGGTACTGCAGTAGCGCGTCGGGTCAGGTGGAAGACAGATAAATATTTGGATATGTTTGCACAGATAATAGCGCCGTTGCGTCTAGTGAGAAAGCGACGGCGGAGCGCCGACTACTGATCAACGCTGGTCCTCACAATGATACGGTGGCTTTTAAAGCTCTATGACTCAGTGCGATTTAATGGAGCGATCTGACTGCGATCTCAGAACCCTCAAGAGTCAACTAGACTAACATTTAATCGTACTCCATCATTATTTACTTCTGTGAAACACGATAGTGCACTTTGCTTACAGTCTCTATCGATCACGGCGCTACTCCGTCTGCTCGCGCCGGTGATGGAGCGCAGCGAGCCTTTCATATTTCTCCACTGCGCTATTATGCAACGCTTATTTTCCTTTATAAGGCCAAGTACTGCACATTTACTACAGTCTAGATACGTGCTAACCGAAGGCACCATCCCGTCGGCGAATGCCAATGGCCGACTAAGGCAAGCTTCTATCATATCCAGCAGTGCTGAAACTCAGCGATTATTTCATTTTCTGAAACTAGATGGCGCACATTTGTTTCAATCTGGATCCGCCTCGTCAGCGGCACCACCACGTTTGCTCTCGATGGTCACCGCCCAAAGTAACACTTTTATCCTTTTCCACTGAAATTTACGCAACAATTTTACTGCTGTTTCACTCATTCGAATTATATTCTGAAAATTGCTGAGAAGAAGCGGCGAGACAGGGATCAGCCCCTGGGCGTGTGACACAATCACTAAGCCACGTTTCTCGAATGCTCCTTATGAAGTTAGAAAAAAGTTCAATCCATTATTCCATAGATTTCCCGACTTCTGGGTGCTCTAATAATCCATACCTCAAAGATTTCTTACATTTTTACTACCTCTTCTTACAGTGCTATGTTGCTTCAGTATATCTATGAGAACTGGGCGGTAAGCAAAAAGGCGACTTTAAGCGGAAGTTGAACCCGCGTTCCGCCTATATCTGGAGCGCCTGCTATCACTACGGCAAAGAGGTTCCGTTTGGCAACCTCTGATTCTCCAATGTCGGTATAGCTGGAATTCACTCCCGTCTGAGGTCGAATGCTTGTTTACCACTCAATTCTGTTGGATATATCTAAATCTTAACACTGTTGAAATCTATCGGTGAGCTGATATCTGAGAAGATTGACTAGCACGCAGAAATTCTACCTTTGAGGGCAGTTGAACCTGCGCTGTACCGTTGTCACAGACGCGTGATATCACTACACCCAATTTCCACTGTTTTCCTCTCACGCAAGAGCGCACAAAGAACATATGAGCGCATCGAGTAAATGGTGTGGTACCAAAGTCATGGAAGAAACCTAGGCATTTTTTTCGAAAACGACAAGGGAACTTTAAATGTATGAGGAAAATCACTCGCCACTTGCCATCGCAATGCGTGCGTCGGACTCTCAGTAGTTCCGAAGAGGTTATCTGCGCACTTGTGTTTACGTGCGCTTCCTGTCACTGTTTTGTATGTTTCATATCATTTTTCTTCGTCTCTTTTCTTTTTCTTTTCCTTTCTTTACATCTGTGTTTGATCGTAGCAACGTCGTATCCTCGAAAAGGTTTCCGAAAATTTTGTGTTGGTGCCTTTGCGTTCGCGTGCGGATATTGTTTTCTTCGCGAATGCCGTAAAATGTTGGTAAAGTCGATTTTTCCTCAGATTTCTGAGACAGTCGAGTTTGGACATTCCTACCTGGGTTGCAGTAAGTGATGTACTTTCTGACTAGTCTCGTACTAAATTCTCAATCCAGCATGGATGAGACTCGTCTCTTGAGCCCTTGCCATACTTCAGGGAGTTGTTTATTTGTATGGATGGGATCGTGTTGAAACCACACTGAAGCGCTTCTTGCACATACTATTTTCGTTCATCAAACTGTTCGTCAATAATCTTGAAAATAAGTCTACTGAAAACCTTATAAACAGCACATTATTAACAGCAGAGTGGGCGATAGTGGCCGTAACCATAATGGTCCCCTTTTTGTACACGAACATTCTCGTTTCTCTCTTATCTGCATTCTGTCTATTACCATGTAATGAGCTGTGATGATTTTTGATTGGCAGTGTTTTCTCCGAATACTTAATACAATTCTTTTTGATTACTAGGTTAATCCCTTGACAACTGCTTGTACCGTTTTTGGTACATAGCGTTCACCGTGGTGACGGCGGACCGACAGCAGTTCGTATCATCACGCGCTTCTATGGAAGGATATATATATAAATAAATAAATAAATATATGTATATATGTGAATATATATATATATATATTCAATATATCTGTTGATTGACGTTCCGAAGACCATTGTCAGCATTAAGTCACGAATTATCACAGAAGAAACTTTCAAAAAGAGATTTTGGTAATTAAAATGTTCATCTGCCAGAAACCATTGTATTTATCAATAAAAGAATCGCATTACCTTGGTAAGAAGCTTACTTCTAGTTGTTATATATCATCTGCTTCTTACTCTATAGTCTATATTTTTATGCTCATTTGATTGTCTGAAAGATGCACTTAACGAAAAAAAAAAGGTTTTGCTCTCGAAGTGCGTTGTTTCAGTTCCACAGTGGACTCTTTGTCATTGTATGGACAGAATTTTGATGTTAATTAAACTCTATCGGTAAGAAAATTTAGATCACTTTCAAATGTGCTTCTACAAACGTATTTATATTAGTAAGAACACTCAGCTGTCTTGAAAGTCTTCTTGTTGTATTACGAGTTGCATGGATGCAGTCACAATATGTGAACAGTGCTCTTGTTTCCTTCTTCTTTCCTGAGGAGAGTTTTTTTACCAAATTAGCAATAATCATTTGACAGTTTGAGAACTGAAAATTTTAGAGACGAGTTTAGTTTCTTTCGAGTACGCTGTTCATACTTTACAGCGATTTCTTGAGATTATATGGTAAAATTTTGATCCTGAGAAACTTTGATTCAATGACGAAATGTTACAGAAATGACTTCTATGATGAGTTTTATAGAGATGAGCAACCCCATACACCGAAACACCATAAATGTTTCAACGAGAAAAATCTCACTGTCAAGGGTGTAATCATATTTCGATCTACATTCGTTTCTTCTTTTTTTTATCTAGTTTTTGCAGTCATTCGATAGTTCGACTAACACCGATTTCATACCATTGTTTTGTGAAAAGACTTTCATGGTGCGTCCACTAAACTAGAAGAAAGATAACGTTTCGTAACTGGAGTTCAATTTTCAATCTAGCACATAATTCGGTTTAATTTAATGAATCTGTGATTTCAATAAAGCTTTGTGGCTATAAGGCATAGAATATAACTGAAGAAATGTTCAAAACTTGTCTTTAGTAGAAATGTAGCCCAGTTTTTGAAATCTTTCTTTTTTCACTCCGATTTATGTGAACTGCAGCTACATTCTTGAATTGTGTTCGTTAACTTTGCCTTTTTCTACGCAAAATAGTACTTTTACTAGACTATAAGTTACCAAACATTTACTCGAGAAATGAAGATTTTCATACTAGGCTTGGTTTCTTGAGAAATCTTCTTATCACGGTGTAATAAAGAAAAAGAGGATTGCGCTTGTTTCTGGACTAGATAACATTTTGTGAACTTTACACTGCCTTGTTTGTTAAGTTATACAGTTGAATCTTGTTTTCTCAGCAAATTTTTTGTTTTAGGAGGACAGATTATTTGTTGGAGGAGCGTTTTTTAGCATGGGGAATGATTTTATAACACATAAATCCTCACTTTCCAAATGGTAAGGTACATTCTAGCGAAAAACCATACATCCAACCTTTAATATGCATATGAAGTACGCCAATACGTCCTGAAAACTCGCGTTCGATAGAAAAGCTACAAAAATAAATCTACGTTCAACTCTTACTTCTGATTTCTGTCGCACATCTTGTAAGGGTAAGACCGTCTTTTACCACTCATCATCCCCGATCGCCATAGATAATGTTTGTTCGGACGTGTTAGGCAAAGTAAATAACCACATTGGTAAAACGTCATCCATCGGAAGCAGTTGAATAATAAGGTCTCTGTTTTATTGTTAAACGTCTAAACACTTGGATGTGGTCACATTGGAGTTATTAAAGGAGGTAAGAATATAATCGTGCGCATGAAGTCGTATTGAGGACATACAACTAAAACGAATACGTAAAGGGCGTAAACGGTTTCAATTATCCAGTGTCAAAATCACCGCAATGAAGTATGATTGTAGCCCAGAATAAACGCGGCTAATAAAAAGTTAGTACCCATGAAACGGAAGAAAAAAGTCTTTTGTAATTCAAAGAGGTTCTAACTATGGAGTTTACTAATTATCGAAAAACTATTGGGAGTTGGTGTTCAGCTTCACTTTTGCCAAACTTTTGATCAATTTCTCATTGTTAGTCAATATCATGACTACGCTATTATTTGAAATAAAGTCGTTACGAAACTGAAAGATCTCTATCGTAAATCTGGATTTCAGATGAGTAAGCTGATAAAATGATTGATTACTTCAATATATTCATTTGCGCAATGAATTAAAGAGGGAAGCTGTCAACATGAGAATAAAAGATAAATATGGTTTGAGTGTGAATGAACATGGATGAGATAGCATGAAAATTTTCCATAACATCTCATAATTATTGTCTGAGCCAAGATGCCATGTGGCCTGTTAATGGGCTCTTGTACAGCACCATGAAAGTTAGGCGCTCACCTGGGAGATTTGGAAACCAGCAAATCAGTTGTGACGGAAGAGTCATCTTTGCGAATTATGTCATTGATTTCATGTCAAGAAAAAACAGTGAGAATCAAAAGTTTGGCGAAGCTGCCGTTTCAAACAAAATATAAAACTTCATATAAGCTTTGCATGGGATACTTCTTAATGATAACGGATATAGAAGAAAAGTGCATGATTTTCATTGGACATTGGTGAAGGTGGTCACTAAGTTTTTATCTTCCAACCCCGACAATAATGAAAAGATCAAATAATACATATGCCATAGTAGCAGGATTGTAGCACATATCTGGAGTGTTGTCTATTGATTCGATCCAAACAATAGCAGAAACACTCAGAAAAAACCCATCCACATTCATGAAGCTCAGGTCCTCGTCATTAACTAAACATACAATTTATGCTTCAAGGTTTTGCACTTTTGAGGAATAAACAGCTTTTCAGCTTGCGAATCCTTGGAAACGAGGCGGCGAATTGTTCTGTGAGAGGCATCGCTCTGAGAGGAACTCGTGTAGTGCCGCAGTAACGGTGTCTCGGGCTTCATTCATCATTCTCTACTCCGTACAACAACTTCTTAAATAGGAGCTCGTCAAATCTACCATCCAGACCAACTCTATCTTTTCGAGATTAGCACGTGGCTTATATAGCGTGCTGATCAAAATTTACAGCGAATCAATCAACAGCTGTGATTGTGCAAGTCTTCATTGAAAGCTCTACCTTTCTTTGTTGACGTTTGTACAAGCAATTAATAAATGTTTCAAAAAATGCAGTCATTCCTCGATTTCTCTTTGTTTGAGACGCTTAGACAAAAATCATGATTCAATCGGAAAAATGAAGCGTGGATGTAGTAGAAGTTCAAATTTTTTATTTATTTTGCTGACAGTGCTCTAGGTGCTATAGGGCTAGCAATGCGGTAACCTGTTTTTACCAGGATGTCTCCATCATTGGGACGTTTACGCTGAGAACTGATATTGTTTCCTTCTTCTGACATTCCAAATAATTGAATAAAACGGGGTCTCGAAATTTCTACTATTTTTACTGCATTTTTTCGCAGTGTTATGATGTTCCGGAGATATTAAAGAGAAGTGAGTGGTGAGCAAAAACAAGGCCTCAGGCGTTAACCGAACTCGCGTTTCATCCATACCGGGGGCTCTTGCTACTTCTACTATAGCACCACTCATTATTCGGAATCTCTATGATAGCTATCAGCCACCAACTTCAACAGGATAGGTTTCAACTGGGTTTGTAGAGCGAAAAAGCATACCCGACCGAACGTGGTAAACGTCAGTGGCTGATGACCAGCATAGAGATGTTGAAGAGTGAGTGGTGATACCCAACCAAACCTATTAAATGTTGATGGGTGATAGCCCAACACAGAGATGTTGGAAAATGGGTGGTGATGCACATGTACCTCGGTGGTGGAGTGGTGGTAGCACGCGTCGGACGAAACGCGGCTTCGATTTCTGTCTGACTCGGTTCTTTTGCTCACCACTCAATTCTCTTAGGTAATACAAAGTCCTTATATTGTTTCCCACTGGTCGTTTGGCTAATCTAAAGATTCGTCAAGAGAATTGCTCGCATTCTGAAGCATTGCACACTGCACTCACTACAAGAAACGCTGCATAACTTGAACGCCGGCCAGTGAATGCCTAGATTGACGCGTTAAATAAACTCTTAACGCCGCTTTATGGCAAATCATACTCAACCGGAATCCAGTGTGTCAATCCAAGACCACTGAAGAATTGCTTATTCAACTGTATTATATGCTCCTATTATTACTGTCAGAGAATATAGGGTTTCACAAGACGAAATCTAATATTAGGTTGGTGCAAATGTAACTGGAGCTTCAACTATTTTGCAGACTTCTCAAATTTCTTTTTTGAGATTTTTTTGAAACTTAACAAGGCATGGACCGCAGTTACTTTGCACCGGTTTAATATATCTAGTGCTTTTGCGGACTCGGTGAACTAACAAGTCATATATTACTTATCGGCGAGTCAGAATGCCAGCTTTTAATCGGATTCAAATGTCAACTCAAATGCTCAAGAGTAGATTTTTTTCTAATCTTTGGTGACTCCAATTAACAACCACATATGTTTATTTGACTTTGACTAGACTGTAGCACTAGCTCAGAGTATTTTACTTATGTTTCTAAGTGTCGAAATCCGCGAAGAAATAATAGTCCAAAGAAAAAGTTCTGTCCGGCGAAAGACACGCGAGTCTGCAACGCGAGAAATTCCTTCTGTAGCAACGTTAAAAAAGGATGCTTTGAAAAACCGGCGATATGGGGCCATAGCATAAAGTCTCAGCTTTCGAATTATTACCAATACTTCTTTGAAAAGCTCCTGTTGAGCCAATATGGTCGATTTTTCATTTGTGTCCTTATAACTGAATAGCACGCAGAAACGATATGTTACTTTTAGCACTAATTAATCGAGGATGCTGAGTGATATTCAAAACTCTCACTGAAGCTGGAGTTGAACCCGCGTTTTCACAGAGAGGTCAACGACTTGAGATCGATCTGATGCCGATATGTGCTTATCAGCACAAATGCGCCATCGGTTAATCTCTGACAGCTTCCACAGCTGACATCGAAGATTTGGCGGTAACACTGGAGCGATGGACACGGTGGTGTGCAGTGATACCGAGCGTCCCGGAGAAGATACACGGTTTCACCTTCCGCGTGAATTTAAAAGTTTTGTATATCACTCAGGACTTCAATCGATACCAAACAATTTACCTTGATTTTCCTATACTTCTCTGGTTTATAATTAATTGATGGCCTCAGCACAGCAAGATCCCGCTCCATCTCTTCCCAAGCTTAAAAAAAAGCACAGATACATAAAATAACAGGTTTTCTATAGAATAACGTTAAGAATTGTAATAAGACAGACCACGCCGATAAGGAATCTCCTCAAGGCGCTTGCCCATCAGTTCATACAATCCTGGAAACATCGGTACAACACATCTGGCAGGCAGCATTTGAAATAGATTGTCACATCCAGCCCATTTGACTGGGACGTAGCCCGCCTGATTGAAATACTTGCCATATTTGTCCCTAAAAAACGTCCCATAGGAATTAGTCAAAAGACCGACTCTCATGGGATCTTGGCGTATTGGCGTAAAAAGACAAAAAACATTTTACAAACTATCTTTTTTTCAAAATTGAGCATAGGTAAAGATGGTAACGTCTTCGAAGGCACGAAGCCAGTGGGCTACCGTTTCGGCAATTTTGCATTTTTCAGTGTTGCTAAACGCCCCATATAGAAGAGACCACCAGTGTGTTCTCACACACCATAATTATTATTCGATATCAATTTCATATTCTAACGTAAGCAGCAGAAAGCTGGTTGCTATGCAAGCAGTATGAAAGGTCACTCGGGAGTTAGAGAATGCACAGTTGAGAGGGCGATGCTAAGAGTATCCCGTATGTCGCAAATGAGAGAAAGAAAGAATCTGAAGTTCTGAACTACATCATCGATCACAAGTAAGGATTCCGTTCTAGACGTCAGGCTATCAAAAATAAGGTGGACTGCACACGTATTGCGCTTCAACGACAACCGATGGGCGAGAGGAGTTATCGATTGGAATTCTTGGGATATCAAGAGCTACACAGGAAGACTACCAACCCGATGGTGATTTATTCACGAAAAACCTAGAAGAAATTTATGATACTCAGCGAATTTCCGAAACATGGAGTACCTGCTGAACTACTATTGCACGCGACAGGGAAAAACAGAAGAGTTGCCGGTGCTCGCTCCAGTCACTCGACGATCTGCGAGACGAAGGTGACCAATTTTATGAAATATCAATCCAGTCAACTATGAATGACTTGTGTCGCACAGTGGTTAGATGTGACCCGCGACACACACGCGGTAGATGGTCAATTCTGCTCTCAAAACTCACCAAGCCTTCCATCTCTCCGGTGGCAGTGAACTGGTACTAGACTTCTCTGGGAGGATAGCAGCACTGATTTGATGGATCATTAAACCTCTGCGAGATCATTGTAAATGACAGATTTGCATTCAATCACCTCACTCGATTTTTGATGAAGACGAATTTTCAGCGCATCCCTCAGGAAATGATCATCGCCGAAAGCTTTACTTAGCTCTGATCCATTCTACACCTAGTTCATACTATTTTTTATAATATTTACTATTTATGGTGAGTGATAACATGCCGGTGTTCGTCGCCATATAAGTAGTTCAACGGTTCCAAGAAAGGCAAAGTCGCCAAAACAGTATACAGCGTTTTCGACAAAGATACTAATGTTGTGTAGGCTTATGTATATATGCATATATACGCATTTATACGTAGATACATATACGTATACATACACATGTGCATATGAATGTATGCACATATGCACGTCTATGCATGTGTAAATATACATGCATATGCACAAGTGTATATTAGTACTTTTCGGTCATAAAGGGATAAATGAAATTCCGACATCATTCGCTGGACAAAAACTTTTCATAGTTTTAGTATTCGTTCAAAAGCTTCGATTTCTGGCAACAACATTTTGTGGACAGCTTTTGAAAAAGACAATTTTTGACGCTGTTACAGAAGAATAATTTTTTTCGTTTCAGACGCACTTATCTCCTTCTTCGGACTACCTATTTTACCTAATGCGTTGAAGAGAATTGGTTTTTTAGGATACAAATACACCGTTGGAACCAGCAAAGATTATCTTATCGAATGATTACTATTAGTCCATGGAAAGAGCTCTGTCTTGCGATAAATAACCGCGTGAGACATAGTTTTATTTTTGATTTCACAGCGTCACAAAAGGGTTTTTTCAAAAACCGGCCACGTGGATTCTAGCCGGAAATCTAAGCTTACAAATGACTACTCACCCTCCTATCACTCCTATGAAAACTTCTTCTCCAGCGACTGAGATCGGTTTTTTATTTGCCCCCTTACAACGAAAAATCACCTATGTATATAAGCATATATGTACAAAAAACTCCATAGTAGATTACATATGATAATCGGGAAGAGAAACACATGAACGAAACAAGAGATATGGCTAAGATCTTATTCCAAACCTACATTTTCATGCAGTGCTTCGGATAATCCTCCAACTTCGTGACGACAGCCGGATAGAACCTGAACGCTTTGAAACTCATACAAATAGCAAAACTTCACCTCTCACATCGATGCTTTTGAAAAAAACCAAATGCAGGAAAAAGATATGCAAAAGTTTGAACCTCAGCTAGGACTCAAACCCAAATTTTACCCTTTCCGGGGGTGCGTGCTATCCAGTGCACCGCCTGGGCTCCCGTTCTAATATCATTCATTTTGCAGAACAAGGTATCGATTCTGTCAGCAATCAGCCGTCAAAGAATTTGGTCTGGCAAGCACCTTGTGTCCAAGAAAGGGCAGTAGTAGGACATGAGCAACGACAGTGCAGCGGTTAGCATGCGCTCTCCGGAAAAGGTGAATCACAGCTTCAACATCCTTTCTTGGACTGCCCGATAGGATCAAAGTTTTTCAAATCTTACAACACTAATGGATGCATAATTGTAACATCATAACACTCTATAAGACGAACAGAATGAAAAGAATTTCTGTAGGAACTAGACCAATCGCTCCTTCTGCGCTCAATCTAACACAGATGGCTGTGATTTTGATATGCAAAATATTCAACGCAGATACTTCTACAAGTCTATCTACATCTGTATTACTGCGCTTGTGAGAGTATTATAATGCTATAATTACAAATCCGAGGACGCTGAGTAATATGCAAAACTCTACATCCCAGACGAGAGTCGTGTTCCACTCATACCGGGGACACGTGCTACCACTAATCCTACCACAAAGGCCATCGTTTCTCGGCTACCAAAGGAAAAGCTCAACAGTTGACGGTCCCGATGACTAATATCGAAAAAAGTGGTGTCAGAGCGGTGGCCTCGGCGGTACCATTGGCTGGCACGAGCCCTCGGTATCACTGAAACGCGGGTTCAACATCCACCTGGTACCAAAAGTTTTGCAAATCACTCAGCCTCTTTGGATACATAGTTCACATTTAGATGAAAATACAGGGGGAAGACATACGTTTTCCGATACTTGGCAATTACGGCTTGCCCAGTGCAAAGGATTTCACCCAGTATGCATGGTTCACACAATAGATGACTCCTTACGCTACTTGAACTCTCCCGCTGTTCATCTCGATATACCACTGTGAGACAGCTTCCGTGGAATGATCTCACACACTGAGGACATCTGAGTAGAGCTTCTTGCCCTGAACGCATACTAATTATTTTCAGAATTTGAATTCGAAAAAATACGTAGTTTGAACCGAGATAGGAAGACGTGTTAGGGATTGGTTGAACGCTAACATTCCCAATGGCAATTTTCCTCAAAAAACAAGAGCCAACAAAAATCAACCCATTCGGGATCGCTCATTTTTCACTGGAGAGAGCTATTTCCTTGGACTTTTAGTATTCATTCGATAGCTTAAATAACGAAGATAGCGCATTATTTGATTCTTATAAAAGCCGGACTATAGCAGCGGAAAGAAGCTATTTTTGCACAGTTTTATTTATTCTTTCGGCGAGGGTCTGTGGGTGACTTTTCACCAAGCATTCAACAAAAATTTGATAGCAGAGGTCATGTTAAATCCGAAACTGGGTTTAAATTTCACTAAATTTTCACAGGGTTCTGTGAGAGCGATAAGAAATTTACGTTTCACGCTTAGAATTTTCTTCGCATTTAAGATTTTTATACGAATATGCATGTGCACATGTGCATATACATATACATACACATATACATAGATATATATACATATGTATACATATATACATATATGTGCACGTATATGCATATACATATATGTACATTTATATACATACATGTTATATATGTATGTATATATATATATATACAGATATACGCATATATATATATTATATATACAGATATACGCATATATATATATATATAGGTTCTTTTCTGTCAGACGGCGACAAATAAAGAAACGACATTTTCCGCTGGACAAGAATTATTCATAAGAGTGCTAGTAATCATTCAAAAGCTTAAATATGTGGCTACTGCGCTACATGTCGTTTTTTGGAAACACCCTTCTATAACGCTGCAAAGTTCAAAATAAAAATATGCCAAGAATCGGCAAAGTAATTCTACTGTTGCTTCGCTAAAAGCATGAAAAGCTTATCGTTCTCTCGTCATCGTGTAGACGAAATCTCGTAATATAAAAAAAAACTTTTTCTATCATTCTATAGATGCTTTTTATTGTTGTCATTTTATATGTCCAAACTAGCCTGCTATAAAGTTTAGGCAAACGGCTCACTATTTCAAAAATGATACGTAGGCTTTTCCTCTTACACGGCACTACTCAATAAGGATTTTTTGAGATACAAATACAGTTTTGGAATCATGAAAATTTATGGCACCAAATGATTATGGAACTGTTGTTGGAAATCTGCTTAAAGCCAAGCACAGACCGTAGTCGAGCTAAAAAATTTGCGCCAGGTGCAAGACGTAATTTTACTCTAATATCAGAGATAATATCAAAGTCGCCGTTTTTTCAGCTATCGAATGACTAGCAAAAGTCTAGTAAAAAATCTGGGCTCGACGAGAAAACCACAAGATGGCCACTGTTCCCAATTTGGGAGAATTAGCATCAAAGGGTTAAAATTAGCATCATTAAGAGACTACCTGTGCTTTCACATTCGCAACAGAATGGCAAATGCGATCGCTGATTTTCGACGAGAGGAGCCACGTTCCCATCACAATGTGATTGACAGCGGGTGTATGCCTGTTTTATCTATAAAAACCAATAACTGCGTGGGCCAGGGGTAAAAAAGGCAACAATGCTAAGAAATCTAACAGAATCTTACTAAGTTAAATATTGAAACATCTCTTGGCACTGATAAATCCCCGAGGAGTGCGTCATGCTCGCAACTTCATTAAGCATCTTCTAAGGTGATTTCAATGCACATTTGGCCTTTACAATGACTCGCCGTGCGCTAACAATTTTCGACTAAGTATGCTGTCCTCCCAGACAAGTCGGGCACCATTTTGTCAACCCTGGTGGGACTAGGAGGTTTGGCCAACGTTGGACGTGAGATTTCAGCCACGCAGGGTACCTCTAACCACTGCGTTACATGGGCCCAATTTTGGAGTCAGGTATTATAGTAATCAAATGCTAACATTTCATAACTCTATGAATTGTTCTTTTGCTGCTTGAACTGCGGTATTACGTAGCAGATATTCTCCTTTGGATGCGGAGGGGCGAACAAAAATGCGACCCCAGCAAGAGTTAGACCCGCCTTCTAATCTTAGCGGGGCCTGCGCTATACTTCACCACCGAAAGCCAGCGTTTTCTGTTAAAAAAATCTTAGCTAACTATGAGTTTTCACCTTAGAGTTGAGTGGTAAGCAAAATTTTGACCACAAGCGGCGTTCAACTTGCGTTTTGCCCATGGCGAAAGCGGGTGGTGTCGAAACGGTCCCTCGGGTGCAGTGGTAACATGCGCCCCTGGCATGGGTGAAGCGTGGGTTCAACTCTCGTCTGAGGGTCGCGTTTTTGTTCACCATTTCATTCTATAGTGAAAACGTATAATTGGCAACCTCCTATTACTAAAAAATGCTATTTTTGGTGGTGAAGTGGTAGCACGCGCCCTGGGTATGGATGAAACGCAAGTCCATTTCTCATCTAGATCAAGTTTTTGCTTACCACTCAATTCCTCTTAAGTGTATTTGAAATATAATAACAGCAGTAAAAGCAAAGCAGTAGAAAGAAAAGGAATTCTGAGTATGAAAAAGTAGTAGAAACAAAAGATATTTTGAGTATGAGATTTCAGTCACGAGTCAGGGTTACGATTGAAAAAAATGAGTAATTTCTAATCAGGCCGAGCTTTGGACGTTTTCAACACACGTCAGGATGAACGATGGATTGAAGAACTCATTTGCACAATTGAAAGAATGAAAACTCAGTATCACTGTAGATCAGATAGAATAGAAAAAATCACACCTTGAGGTTGTATCCGTCCTTCGTCCTCACAGGCAGCACACCTTCATAGACTTGAAAACCAGCCGGACAGCAATCGACGTGAAAGGAACGATAACAGGAATCACATTCAACAAGTTGGCCTGCAACATATCATAAAGGAAAGGCTTGGAATCATATGATGACCTCAGAAACATCGTCTCAGAACTCTTTTAATTTGTTTATATACTTAATAATCTGAAGTGAAATTCAGAACATCGGTCCATAGTTGAAAGTTAAACACGCTTCACCATTGAAGCGCATGCTAACTCTTACGCTAACAGGGTTCCCGCCCTTCTATCACTTTTTCTTCGGTACAATGCGTTGATTAAGCTAAACTGCTAACGGTTGATTGTCGACAGATTCGAGTGATAGGAAAACAGGAGCCTTGTGTAGTGGC
>JAHQIW010004334.1:0-88509 GCA_019055375.1 Parelaphostrongylus tenuis | reverse complement strand
GAGTATATAATCGTGGCGTACGAACTGGGCGGGTAGTAAGCGAGGTAGTGTTTGAGTAGCGCAGGAAAATACACTATAAAGTGTGAAGAATGTCAACCGTCCTCACAATGTGTGTCAAGACGGTGCGGTGATGCTTGACTATGATCACTGATTAATGCGAAACCACAATCTGTACCAGACTATTATGGTTGAGGGCGACATGGATCAGTGCCGGCTTTGACCATCTTTGTTGCTTACGACCTACCTGAAGGTATGACGAAGATAAAGTCGAGGTATTCTACATGGACTTTGTGAAGTTCCAGAGGGGATCATACATTGTTTAAGTTACTTTTGGAAATTTTAGAGCAAAAATTGGGCCTGTAAAAGCACGTGAAGAACGTCAGTTCGGGACCCACGGAGTAGAATGCAACGAGCAAGATGAGAAGCTCAGCTCTGAAAACCTCACTCAGAGCGGTGGACGTGGAAGTCCCTCAGTGGAGAATACCAATGAGATAGACTACATGCTAGTAAATTGAAGATACTGCCTAACCGACATTGCTGTTGATCCTGAACTCTGCACAGGATCAAGCCATCGCCTCCTTCGTGGCTGCGTTCCATTATTCGCGGAAAGAACAGAAGGTGGGTCGGTTCAAATAACGAAATTCCACAACTACCATAAGCTTGGATACGCTAAAATATAGTCGGCTCCTGGGAAGACACTGTCATCAACGACATCGACGAAAAATCGACCGGATCCTCTATTATTTTCACGGGAGCGATATGAGAGCCGAGAGTACGAAAGTCATTGAAAGGCGCTTGTCTCGCAAACATCTGAGCTGATACGCTGACGTTCAGCCCACTAACCGCATGCAACCGAGATACTCAGGACGAAGCTTGCACAACGCAGTAGATATTCGATTACAGAATATTATGGAAAGATAATAGTAGCACTTATGGTCGAAGCTGCAAAAGTTGTGACGCGAATTTGTACAGTCCACAAAGCTTCGCCGATCAGAATAAGAAATTGACTGAACTCCGCCGCTCTAACGGAATACTCACAGCTTACAGAAAGGCAAAAATGACAATCACAGTTTGCCTTGAGACATCAGATTTTTCGTCCACATTTGCGAATTTAAATCAATTCATGTCGATCAATTTAGCCCTCAATGGGCTCCTCATACATGACCTCGTTACAGTGGTGGTCTTGTGGGTGTCCTTGACGCATTCACTCGCCGGAGGATTCCTGCTAAATACAGAAGCATTTGCTGAGCTCTTTTCGGATTGTAATAAGCCTCATTTAAACTAGTTAGGTGGATATCCGTTGTGAAAATGGTGCCAACTCAATTCGAACGATATCGCGAAAAGTTCTAACTAAGTGAAACTATGACGAAAAATTTGCGCGGAATCAGTGACAGTGTTCAAAGGGCACATCCTTCTGAAACCACTTCATATTATTGTCAAATATACCAAATTTATCGTTCTAGGTAGCTGAAATGTCCACTATATGTTTGTAAAGCTAGGCTTTATTTCTTTTATTGCTAGACACAATTTACTACTTTTGAAATCATGCTGTTCAACCAAATTTTCAAATCTCTGGCTACAACGCTACGTGGTTGTTTTTTAAAAAGATCCTTTTACCACTGTAGCATACAAAACTAGGTTAGATTCCACACCCGCCGCGCGCGTTCATTTTGGTCACGCGTATAACTTTCTGGAAGTAAGAAAAGCATATGAACGTTTTGAGAGAATCTCGTAATATCTGAGTGAGTAGTTTTTATATGAGTTTCTTTCAAAGCCGGGAAAAAAACCGCAGACTAAATGCCAAGATTGGAATACACATGTGAGCCGCCTCAGCGCGATCGATCGGTGGTCGCAAAATTCCGTACCGAATCGACGGCCACCACACACTCAGCCCACGCCCAGAATACACACACTAGCCGATAAGGAAATTTGCCGCGCATGTGGAACCCGATTTTATTTTCTCTGCTACATTGCAATGTAACGCCCTCTGCAAAAAATAAGCATAGCGTTGGGATCATGGAACCTCACTCTAGCAAATGATAATTCATCATTTAAAAAAGTTCCATCTTATAAGAATTATGCGTTCGTGAATACAAATGCTTCCTTTCTGCCACAGCGTTACAAAGACTTTTTGAAAAGTGTCACGTAGCGCAGTAGCCAGAGATTGAAGCTTTCGAAGGATTACTAAAAATGCGATGGAAATCCTTTGTCCAGCGAAAAGGGTAGTTTTTTTCATTTGTTCTTTGATAACGAAAAGAACCATACTAGTTTGAAAGCTAGGTATCCGGTACCAGCAAGGATTTTTAAGAATTCTTCCTTAGACAAAGACTTTCCATTGGACTGCTAGCGATCATTCAGAAGCATAAATCGCGTGCTAAAATCAAAACTGTACTTGCTCTTCGGTAATGTTATCCTTTAGCGCAGTAGCATTGGAAATACGTTCGTACGCATCGTGCATTATCGCGCTATACCTCGCACGACAGAGCTCTTCCTTTAGACTATCAATAACCAAGGGATAATGCAAATTTCGGCGATTCCAAACCGTGTTCATTTTCCGAAAAGACCGTTTTCGCTGCACTGTATTAGGAATAATAAGGCGCCTAAGGAATGCAGTAGCTGTGGATCGGCACCTCCAACCGATAGAGCGCACAGGCGCGATTCATTTGTAGAATGCGATTTTGTTACTGTGTCACACTCTCTCTTTGATATTATAGCACATCCGATTTTACTGATAGATGTACTCGAAGATAGACTTCGTAGTAGGAGGAAAACAATCGGAAAAACCACATCATTCGTTTGGAATGTTCTCTTTAGACCCAATATGCCTGACAATTATTTTTGAGATATGAATGTGGTCTTTTATGGGCATTTACACAAAGCAATACTACGTTTTTCAGCTTACAGCCTCATCAGTTGCACGTTGCCTTACGTCTTGAGCCAACAAAATATTTATTGAGTATATCTCTGTTTATCACAGTAATTTCATCGTATTACTGATTATAGATTACTGATTTAATCGTCCTATCATTTTATTTATGTGGATCATTTCTCATGAGAGATCATCAACAAATTTACGTCCATACATTCGCAATCAAAATCAAGCGTATCAGAGGTGAAAGACACGCAATTACGTAAGAGAAGAGAATATCTGACAGAACAACAACTCATTTGTAGACAAGTCGATCTTGTTCTTCTTAATTCAATCGACCAACATTTCTTCAATCGACGTAGCGAAATCGTTCACTGAGAATCTGAAACATTCAGATACCGAGTTATTGATGATACAAATCTAATGCCAAAAACAGTGCAGCGCACGCCAGTTCTAAGAGGCAAGGCCAACTTCACTGGCTCACTGAAGGTACGATTGGATACTCTACAACTACCCATATGTTCCCAATCAAAATAACTGCAGTTACATCAGCAATATTTTCCTAATTAATCGCTTTTTAGCAATGATATGGAGTTATAACAATATATTCAGTAATGCTTAGTGATATCCAAAACCTCCAACCTCGGGAGGGAGTTAAACGCGCATCTCACTCTTTCCGAGTACACGAGCTAACCACTGCACTACTGGCGCACTCATTCTGCCATCACATCACTCTTTTACGATACGGGTATCGATTTTTTGGTTTCATGAATGTATAAAGAGCGTCGTTGGCTAGTTGCTAACAGAATCGATACCTTGTGTCGTGGAAAGAGCTAGCAGACCAGGAACCCGCCAGCGCAGTGGCTGGCGCACGTCCCCAAAAAAGATAAGACGCGGGTTCAAACTCCATATGAGGATCCAAGTTTTGCATATCACTTAACGTTAGTGGTTATATGTCGTCCCAATGTTGCACATGAAAAGTTAGTGGGTAGTGGCCAAAGATGGACATCATGGGACGCATTCCTTAGCAGAATACGTGAGCTGAATTCAAGATTTCTGCCTGGACGTTCACAGCAAATCTCGGTGAAATACCCGTTTGCATTACAGAAACAGTAAAATGTTTTTAATCAGAACTATGACGGTCTCTACACATAATAGGCTGGTGAGTAATTTTTCGCACTTTTTCCTTTTTGTCGATTATTTTTCAGGTATTTTGGTTTTTGTTTTTTACTATCGCTTGAAGCAGGTTCCTGTGATTATTTTGATATATTACAATTGGACATTTCTTTCAAGATGGAAATATCGCGAGAGTAAAAAAGATTTTTTATCGGGACAATTCCATCTATGAACAAATGTATAAGTGTTATATATCAAAACAATTGCAAGAAGGTGCTCTGAACAACAATATAAACAAAAACTTAAAGTCATCAAAAATTATCTACAAAAACGAAGATGTCTGGGAGATTTCTTGCCAACCCGATAGCATAGAGCGCTAGGTAGCTTTGATGGACGAGGATGATAAGCAGAAACTTCAGTGGTTCTCGATCTTTAAAAATCAGCAAAGTAAATGATAGACCAATGTTTGCATGAAGAAGAGTGAAAAAAGCAAAACGGGAACAACATTACGTATTAAATTCCCAGTACTGACTATTTCTGAACCTGTGCATTGCCGAATAGCTTACAGTTTCTTCTTAATAGGCCAAAACACCTGGTTTTCATCATAAAGATCAATATGTACAACTGATATTTTGGTGGGATTTCGCCTTCTCCAAAACCTAGAAGTTGTGAGCTCGACGCGTAGAGCTTTCCAGGTGCTGAAAAAGGCTAAATTCTCAGAAGTGTCGTGAGAACCTTGCGTTCCAGCTCATCAAGAAGAAACAGCGAACTGCATATAAGGTGAAAGAGTTATATTGGTACAATAAACAAACTTTATATTTATCATCTTCCAACGTCAAAACGAAAGTATGCGTGAAACCGTGCACTGCACCGCCAATAACGACACTGCCTGCTGTGTGGATCGTCAGTACTTCGGTGGACTGCGGAAGACCAGTATTCACGCGCTGCACATCGACAGACACCAAGTGATGATCAGTCTCCGGCAACGATGAAATAAACCTAAATAGTCGCTCGGTAGCATAATAAAACAAAATCCAACAAACTAAGTTTTACAAAGAAGTATTTTTTATTGGCTATTAGTAATAAATCTTTTTCACTACTCCTCACATATGTGGCCGTAAGGTGACTCCTAGATGCGGAGTGCGAGTACAGCGGGGACTTCAACCTGCCCCTCTTCCCCCCCCCCTTCGACTTCTCCACCCAGAAAACCCAGCTAAGAGTAAACCGTACCAGGAGTGACCGCCGTCATGGTACCTACTAACCGCAAGATGGCAATCTCTTTCCGATCCACAAGGGCCGGCGACTGCTCCAACGTGGTAAAGACCTGAGGAAGCACTGGCCGGGACTGCAGGGAAGAAAACAGCTGAACAGCACAATTTCTCTGTGCTGGGGCTTGCACTATCAATGAAGACCGGCCATCCACGTATCTAGTCAATATTACTATTATTTAACAACTGACAAAGAATGCGATATTGGATCAGAGGATATAAATGATGAGCAATAAAACTTTACCAAATCGTTCTTGTTTTAGTCGTGTATAGGGCAGTTTTGGCAATCAGTTCACAAGTAACTTAACAACTTGACAAAATTTAACAAAACCAAAACCTCATTAAATCTAGTTGTACTCCAAATAATGGAACCTTGACTACACTTTCTTAAGTGGAATGTATAGACATCTGTCTAATATTTGACCATTTAAAGTTCTTTCGCACCTCTGCAGAAACAACTTTGGTATGTCGGGGCCAAGCGACACCTACAGAAATCGAAGGCTCAGTGAGTAAAAGACGGTGGGAAACAAACTACGGAGTAATAACGAGGAAAAAGTGGTAACCAAAGCGGTAGCTTCGGTGGTGCAGTGGTAAATGGTTGTGTAGAATATTCGCGCCATTTGACTTTTAAATATGATTTTTCGCAACACTTTGTTTGGAACAAAAGACAGAACTGATAATCATATTCTCCATCGACCTTGATAACTTTCGGCCACTTTCCGGCCTTCATGGTGTGGGCCTTCCAAAGAACTTCGTGGTGGATGATGCCCTAGTGGTTCCAGAAAACGACAAACATATGTGTCCCCTTGGCGAAGTCCTTAGCTGGGGTCGACGAAGCTTCTGACCAGGCGAGAGCCATTTGTTGCGTTTCTGAGGGTTGTTGAAGGCCAATCACTTCTCGTCATAAGTGACGAAGCGTTCAGGAAGCCGGGATCGCGAGCGTATCGACTGAGGCGATAACGAGAAACTTCGTCCCAATTCTCCTTCTGGGCCTCGGTCAAATCATGTTATACCCAATTTGGATCCTTTCAAATCTTGCCCAGTTCACGCAGAATGTTAGCGATGATCTTAAAGCAACAATCGAACTCTCTGGCTACAATTCGGCGTGTTATTGTGGTATTTTCTCCGACATCTCAGGGACATCTTGACGAGCAGCCTCCTGTGAACGGCCCGAGCGCGAATGATCCCCGAGACTACTCTCCCCAGCTTTAAAATTCGCTAACCATTTCCTCGCCGTCCTTTCTGCAACCGTATCATCGCCCCAAGCTTCACTGACCCTTTCGGTATCGAGGAATCACGGCCTCCGCATCTCCAGTTGATAACATTAAAAGGTTTGCTCCACCTTGTTCGTACCTCTAGCCTTCGGCGTGCCATTGTTAGACGCAGCACAGCACGCTGAAGGCAGCAGATGCAGAGGGCGTCTAGAGTTGCCAGTCAGGGATGCAGAGGTCGTGGGTCCACGGCCCGAAAGGATAGTTTGTGTACCGTTTCACTAGCATTTTCCCTACGCGCCACTCGTGCATGAGTAGCAAGCGGATTTGTTCCCACGATAGTTTCATCTGAGAGCAAGTATAGGCAAGTTGTAAACTGAAACGTTGACAAAAAAATGCGCAATTAAATGCTTACCAAAATAATAAAATTTCGTTTCAAGAATTCTATCAAAAATGGCGTGAACTTTTTACACAACCTATCAAACCCAAACCCCAGTTAGGGGTGAAATGAGGGTTCAACTCCCGCCTGGTGGCTAAATGTTTTGAATAACATTCAATACTCTTAAATGTATATCTACAACAAATATAAAAGGATAGATAAGCTCTCGGCGTTGATCAATCCCTGAGGAATGCGCGATGTGATTGAATGCATATGACTGGCCTTTACAATGACTCGCGGTGGTCCTCCCGCTGGAACCGAGTCGGTGCTGCTTATCCTCCCAGACAGGCCTGAGACCTGTCTGGTACCCATTCACCGACCCCTGAGGGATGGATGGCTTGGTGAGCCATGAGCGCGAGGTCGAACCAGAGACCTCGTGAGCGACGCAGAGCACCTCTATCCACTGCGCCACATGCGCTCTACAACAAATATAACACTGCTAGAAAGCAAAAAAAATCAGGAATATATATGAAGTAATAGTGGCCGCTTACTTGAATATACTGTCGCATCCGGACACGGCGTTTCCGTTCCAAACGAGAGTCGCAGCGTTGTCGCAATAGAGATAATTGATTTTGTCCCTCTTTCGATCCATAGCGTCGTAGAAAATCGTCGTGAAATTCTTCGCTTCTTTACAGATTTCCTCATCAAGTCGATTCGCTTCAGAAACCATCACCTAATCTCTCATTATAAGAAGACAAAAGAAAAACTATCAACAAAATGTAGGAAACACGTAGCCAATGGAAAGTCGTCAGAATCAAAGAAGGCACTGAAAAGTCAGAAAAAAAAAGAGAGAAAGAAGAAGAGAGAGGCGAAGGAAGAGAGAAAGTTGAAGAAAGGAAGATGACGACGACGCAAGAGATCGAAACAAGACGCTAATAAGTAGAGGAAAATATACACGCGGGAGGACCGCTTGCTTATTGAGAAAACAGCGAAAAAGCCTAATCAAAGAAAAATGACTGAAATGGGTTTAAAATAAGAAATTGTCCAGAAATCCTTTTACGAAAAAAAATCCGCTTCAATCAGCATCATAGGCTTTCAAAGTGGACAAGAGATGATTCATAAGCACATGGAAGCGATATAGAAACGTACTGATTGAGTAGATCAGAATCATGATCGACAAAAACATAGGATTTCACAGCGCGAATCATCGGGGTTTAAATTCGAAATATTCGTGACACAGTTGACAAACGTGACCCAATCTCAATACTGCGCGCCAATGCCTGATTGACCACGATTAGTTGGAATGTTGAACGTTAGTGGGCGGTTGTCTATCGACTTTTTTAGGCTGAGCCTAAGTGGATAAGCGAAGATGGTCGATACGCGTACGGAACCGACATGAAGCGTATCGATCCGCGTAGATCAGAGCCACGATCTACGAAGATTCACTGAAGTTCCGTATGTTCAAGTTCAATTAAAGTTAATCATTCTTTAACTATTGATTTTTAAATTGGATTTACTTGAATTCGAGTTTGCGTAGCATCGTTGACAAACGTAACTCAATGTGAACAGTGAGCGCCAATAACTAATTTAGCACAGTCGATGCAGATACCACCAGAAAGGCCTAAGAGGAAGCTAATTGCGACGTAACTCTTGTTGTTTCAAGATAAAATAGGCCTGTATCACCTGTCACCCCGTTGATCGTCAGGTGACTCGAGCGGGTACCAGCAACACTTCCATTTTTCCCTATCGCGTGCAAGAGTAGCCCAGTGGGTCCTCCTCGCTCTAGGGATTCGCTGAGCATCATATCTTTCTTCTATCGCTTTCGCGAAGAAATCACACCAGCGGGTCAGTGGTCTTCCTGCAGAGCGCTTGATGTCCCGAGGAATCCAGTCGGTAACTTGTCCATCGGTTGTCGTTGAAGCGCATCACGTGTCGGGCCCACCTTATTTTCGATATCCTGGCGTGTAGAACGGCGTGTCTGATTTTCGATCGTTGACGTAGGTCGGAACTTCGGATCCTTTCTCTCATTTGCGAGATACGGGATACTCCTAGCATCGACCTTTCGACTGCGCGTTCGATAACGGCAATTGATCTTTCATCCTGTTTACTTAGCGATCACGTTTCTGCTGCATAAGTCAGGGGAGGAATAATTGTCGAGTCGAAAAGGCGGACACGGAGTCGAATATTCTTGTCCTCTTCACTACATCTTCGATGCTCTTAAACGTTCCCTAAGCCGCTCGTTTCCTCCTGCTCAACTCCGAAGCTAAGTCATTCATCATGTTGACTTCACGACCTAGGTAGACGTAACTGAAGCATTCGGAGATTGTCGTTCTGTTGAGCCTAAATGGGGCATTCAAAATCCATCTGTTCCTCGTGAACATTGTTTTTGTTAGGTTTAGCTGAAGACATATCTTCCCACAGACATTATCGAAATCGGTCAACACTTGTTCCGCTTGGCTGAAGTTTAGTGTTATGAGAACGATATCGCCAGCAAAGCGGATATAGTTCAATTGTCGACCGTCAATTTTCACCCCATATCATACCATTCTAATGTTCGCATGACGCTTTGTAGGGTGGCAGCGAACAGTTTTGGCGAAATTGTATCGCCTTGTCGAACCCCTCTTCTTACGTCAACTGTGACATTGTTATAGAATGGAGATACTTTGTTCATAAAAACTTTATAAAGCTCACGAAGGATCATTATACACTTAGTAGGGATGTCCTGGTTATCCAGAGCCTCTGTAACCGCTTCTGTTTCCACTAAATCTAAGGCTTTCTTCAGATCGACGAAAGCAAGACAGAGTGGTTGTTTGTACTCTCGAGAAACTTTAATGAATCTTGTAAAGGTGTGGATGTGGACTATAGCACTAAATCCTTTTCGAAACCCTGATGGTTCACATGGCTGTCCTTCACTCAGTGTTCTCTCAATCCTGTCTAGTATAAACTTAAGTAAAGAGTTTATCGACAGCAAATACCAACCAGATTGTAGATGATAGCCTATGTGGAGGTCTCCCTTTTTGAACAACAAAACGGTCTTGCTGGTTTTCCATTGAATGGGGACCTTGCATTCTGACAGTTAGCGAGTGAAGAGCCTAGCCAGGGTGTTGATGAGAACTGGCGGCAGGTTCTTCAGGTGTTCGGGTCTAATCCTGTCTGGACCGGGTGTTGTTTGTTATTCACCGACGATATAGCGTGTCGGATTTCGGAAGGGAGGACCGGTGGGACGACATATTCGTCCTATTTCAATTTATGTAACGGCAAGAGGATATGACCTGCGAAGAGATCCCAGTACTATTGGTGGATGATTTTCTCCATGGACCTTCTGGAAGCTGTAAGTATCCCGTCAGGGCATCGAAGTGCAATCATCTTGATCTTGTAATTGGCGAAGCCTCGGTGGGCATTCCGAATGCTCTTCCCAGCTTTTGCAGCTTCTGCCATAACTGCTGCTCGTCTCCCTTTGAAATTTTCTTTTATCGCTTCTCTGCAGTGTTTCGCAAGTTCGGACGTGAGGTTTCGGTTGCCTGCAGCTCGTGCGATTCCACGTTGACGTATCAGCTCGAGTGTCTGCGGAGACAAGCGTCTCTTCGTGACCTTAGGACTCTCGGCTTTTATAGCGCTAACGTGAAGATATTCAACTAGCCGATCGTATTCTTCGTCAATGTTGTCGACAACGGTATCTTCTCAAGAGCCGACTAATGATTTGAATACATTCCAGTTTATGGTATTTTGGGAATTCGTTGTTTGAATTTAGCGGCATTCTCTCCTCTCCTCGAAAAACGGAACGTTGTGCGAAGGAGGCGATGGTCTGATCCCGTGTAGAACTTGGGAACAACACCGACGTCGGTCAGGCAAAACCTTCGATTTACTATGATGTGATCTATTTCGTTATGGTACTCTCCATCACTCTATCACTGAGTATATCTGCAACTCTTCCATTCTTCCCTATCGCGTGCAAGAGTAGCCCAGTGGGTCCTCCTCGCTCTAGGGATTCGCTGAGCATCATATCTTTCTTCCATCGCTTTCGTGAAGAAATCGGACCAACGAGTCAGTGGTCTTCCTTTAGAGCGCTTGACGTCCCGAGGATCCAGTCGGTAACGGCTCTCGTCCATCGGTTGTCGTTGAAGCGCATCACGTGTCCGGCCCACCTTATTTTCGATATCCTGGCATTTAGAACGGCGTCTCTGATTTTCGATCGTTGGTGTAGGTCAGGACTTCGGATCCTTTCTTTCAATTGCGAGATAAGGCATACTCCTAGCATCGACCTTTCGACAGCGCGTTCGTAACGCCAAGTGTTATGAATATACTCCAAGTGTTCTGAGTGCTATGCAAAACATTTACTACCGTGCGTGAGTTGAACTTCTAGTATAAGTTTTGTACGCTGCTAAAGAGCAGTAAAATAAAGAATTTGTGAAGACTGAATTTTTCGAACATTGTTAGCATAGCAGGGTTTGAAGCCAATTTGGGCCTGCAGACCAAACCCCTTCTTAGTTAGATTAGTCGCCGACAGTCGGACCACTTTACATCGAAAAAAGAGCGGTAGCAAGCGCGGTGGACTGGCTAAGGTGTAGTGATAGCACACCTCACCTCTTTTCTCCTCGTGTGGGTGGGACATGAGTTCAGCTCGCATCCGGAGTCGAATTTTTGCAGATCACTAGATGCTCGCAGTCTTACTTGTCTCGATATCAAGCAACCTCCTTTTTTAAGTAGAATTCTTTTCAGTATGAACGTTGACGTTGCCGACCTTAGTCATCTTGAAAAAGCAGAAAATTTCAAAGACGCCTCTACCAAATATTCTGAGATAATTGCAGAGATTGCGAGAAGACATGAAACCATTCATGGTGTAATGTAGTATACGAGTGGCATAGATATGCCAGTATAAACTTAATCCAGTTTTCAAAATCGTACGCAAATTTATGATCAACTTGCTTTGCTACAGTAACAGTTACTTTCCGCTCTGTTTCATCTGCCAACATTTTGCTTACTTGGATACTTGGATACTTCAACGGTCCCTCTTCACAAAGAGTGCGGACCCCAGCACATCTTCCATTCGTCTCGTCTTCTCGCGATTGTCGTCCACGGCGGTGGTTTCATTCGAGCATGGCCGCTGGCGTGAGTTTCATACCGTGATCTGTAGAATATGGGCAAGTACGAATACAGCTGATGCGAATACAGATGTGAATACAGCTTATTAATTCTTCTAATAAACACGTCAGCCCAACGTGGAAGTGATCGTGTTCGGGAACGGGCAAATTCTGGTGGCGTCCACTCCACAATTCGTTTCGCCTATTTGTCGTCTAATCTTCTCACTATATAACCGGCCCATCTGTGCTTCGCTATCATTGCGAATCTTCTGGATTACGAAGATGAGTTAAATTTCTAAGATCTGAGCTGTGCATGCCGGATAGGTGTTCTGAGTGCCGACTGATTTCGAGAAGACATCGTTCAAGCGCTCTGTGAGTCTATCGTTGTAGTCTTGACGTGGTCGAAGTATCAGCTCACGTCTCCGCTGCAAACAATGCGTTGGGAGGATTGTTGAATCGTAATCGGTTAGAGCGTAATTTGGGGTCCGTTGTTTTGTCGGTGGCTTCCGAACGCGGCTCTTTCGGCTGTCAAGTTCCTCCTCCATATTGTTTTCCATATTCAGTGAACGACCAAGATACACGTACGGGAAAGTCTCCGCAATCAAAGATCCATGCAGTCTGATATGCTCATCATTGCACAATTGGCTTTTCATTGACCGAGTCCTCATGCAATTAATGCATAGTCCGATCTTCTTTCCCGCTTCGCTAAGTTCCTTGAGCATCATCTCCGCTTCGCTAGTGCTTTTCGACAATAAAACAATGCCATTCTCATAACAAAGATTTGATAGGAATTTTCATCTATGCGCATGCCCTTCTCGTCCGAATCAAGCAGCTTCATTATCCACTCCAATGAGGCGGTGACCAGCTTTGGCGATATCGCATCGCCTCATTGAATTCCTTTTCCAATGAGTGTAGTAAGAGGTCGATGAAGAAGCTGTATTTCTGTGGTGCACTTCCAGTAACAGTCTAGATAAAGTTCTTACGTAGGACGGATCCACTCCTTGATCGACAAGCGCTGATAGGACTGCGTTCGTTTCGATGCTATCGAATGCTTTTTCATAGCCGATGAAAGTTAGGATTAGGGGCAGGTGATATTCCCGACACACTCCAGTGACCTTCGATACGGTTTGGATGTGGCCCATGCATCAGAATCCCTGACGAGCTTGCTGAACTGGTTGTGCCTCATCCAAAATTCTTGATATGCGAAGAAGGATGATTGTCTTAAAAACCTTGGAAAGTATGCTTAACAAGCAAATTGGACGATAGAATCCCCTCGGTCACCCTTTTTATGAATGATGACTGTGCGCGACGTCCTCCACTGGTCTGAAATTTTTTCGTTTCAAATGTGGATGTCATATGGGTTGAGAGAAGTACATGCAAATATGGCCTGCGGCTCGCAGCGATTCGGATGAGATGTTATCGGGTCCTGGAGTCCTGTCTTTTTTATGCTCTCATCGCGATTCGAACTTCAGAGGGCAGAATCCCTGGCGGTACTTCTCCAGTGGAGATTGTGGGGTCTGAGCCGCTGAGACGGGAATGGTGGAACGGAAAAGATTAGTGTAGAATTTTTTCGTTATCAATTCCATATCATAATAGGGAGTTTTCGTAATCCCATCTTCGTTCATCAACGCTGACACTAGAACATTATAATCACACAGATTCCGAAGGCACTTATTCGCACCACACCTACTGTTACCGATTTAAATCCTCTTGCACAGCTTTTTCACACCTAGCATTTAATGGTACCCGTGCCAGATGTTTTACTTCAAGATTAAGCTTCAGCTTCCTTCGTTTTTGAGCGACTACTTCTGGTGGAGGAGATACGATCGGCTCTTCTGGATTGAGCAACTGATGCTAAATTGGCATACCTCTTTGATCCATCAATAAAAAAGGCCGTAGTCTTCAGCCGGATCATCCTTAATCTGCTAGTCATGGTTGGAGAGGATTTGGTCTAAAATGCTCTCGCGTAAACTGTCTGAGGACTTCTTCTTGATCGATGACATGGATTCTATTTTTTTAAAGTTTTTTGATTTGATGAGCCAAAGTTTATATCTTTGAAAACTGTAGTGTAGTGAACAGCAAATAACTATTTGCTGTTATGAGAACTAGAACAAGTGCAAAACGGTATATGATTCCTGCTGAAAATTAGACGCCTCAAATGAGCCGATGTTTTGTTGCTTATGAAATTGCCATGCATTGAATCAGGCAGATCTTAATTCCAACAAAGCAAGAGCCTTTTCCAATTCTTAAGTGAAATAAAGTTTTGCTTGACGTGATAGTGCGCCAGCATGGCGAATCGAGATCTCAGTAGGACACGGTAGACGTAAGGCATTACTTCATATGGAAACTAAGCTGAAGCTGAGCTCGAACAACCTTGAAAAGACGTGAAGGCAAAATTATTTTTTCCCATTGAGATTCGTGAGGACAGATCAGCCTTTTGCATGACTCCGTAGTAAGTTATTCCAAGGTTAGAATATGTCATCAGCTTCAACTACGGCTAATAGGCACTAGCTATAAACACGATTTCATTGTGAGAACATTTGATATGTCTCCCAACTACAAATTGATGCGGTGAATTTTAGGTGAGCGTTAAAGCTTAATAAAACGTGGAGACTTTAAACGTCGTTCCTGCCCAGCAAGAATTCTGGTACTACGGTAGAAGATTTCAGAGTTCGTCCGTGCAGGATTGATAGGTGCTTAGCTATTAATTGATTGTTTTTAGACACTATTGAGTGCTGCATTCCCAACCAATCTCGCAATCAGTTCTCCAACCGATCGAGAAGTAAGTGGCAAGCCGAAGGCAATTTTGAGGGTTATCAGTAATTTCATTCGGTGGTATTGCCAAACACAGCCCTCAATTTTGATAATTTTTCATAAAAAATAAACGATTGGGATACTTGTTCAAGAAAAAAAACTCTGATTCCCTACAACATCGGCTGTTTTCGTGTGTCTTTCTGCACATGAATGGAAGAAATGGAAATGTGCGTTGAAGTCAAGTTGTTAGATCCACGAATCGGGAGCAGTGCTCCGTGGGCCAGTTTTCTCAGATCATCGCTCTGTATGTAAATTTCAGCAAATCCTCATTCGAGTGTTTTCATAGTGATTTAATATTATAAATATATTCCCAATAATGTTGAGTAATATCCAAAACTTTTAACCTGGGACGATAGTTGGTCCCACGGGACAGAATTTACCCTGTATCGCAGAAAGATGTGTAGCAAATTAGGAGCCCTAGTAATGCAGTGGATAGAACGCTACCCCGTGAAAAGTGAGACCCAGGTTCAACTCCTGGGTGAGACTCGGGGTTTTGTTCGCTGTTCAACATGAGTTAGTAGAACTAAAGAAGCTCTTTGGGTAATATCTGCTGATTGTTGACTATCTTAGCTGGAATTGAAAACTTCATTAAACACTGAGATATACTCGTTTAAAGTCGATCAGTCGATCATTTGTGGTATTTGTTTTACTTTTTCAACTTATCACGCGGGACTTCTAATGTTGTCGTAAATCAAATCTCAGCCTGAGACAAGAATGCAAACGAGCCTAGTTTACCTCACCTACTCCTGAATGGCTGGACATGTCACGGCATTTGGTAATTGACATGCCGCAAACAGCGACGCAAGAAGAGGCTAGATGTCTCAAACATCATACATCATTAGCACACTTGACGCTCATTACGATGAAAAGTAGTAACTATTTCAGGATAACTGCCATAGGTCCGGTCAAGAGATATTCAGTAAATATTCGAGTCAAATATAATGAGCGCAATGCGAATGAATAAACATGGAAATCAAAACCGGCAGTCAAAAATCACATTATCTCTGAATCGCTATGATAGATTATAACATCCATCATAAACCAGGTGAGGCGAACGTTTCCCGATTTCGACGACGTCTGTGGAAAGATTGGTCTTTGATTATATCTCAAAAAAAAGATGGTTCATGAGGAGCGCATTGGTTCCGAATGTCACATTCATGTTCAAAGAAATGATTACCTCTGTATACTCCACTCTCATCTAACTAAGTTGGGACTTCAAAATGATGAACAACTTAGCTCCACAGTTGAGTAGGAGGAGGCGAACGATTCGGTAAGCTCTCAAGAGCATCGTGTAAGTAGTGAAGGAAACAGTAAACATTTCATTCTACTCCTCTCTTTCCAACCTTACCATTTTCTCTGTTTTGATGTATCACCTGCATCACCTGTCGCTCCGTTGACGTCGAGTGACTCGAGCGAGCAGAAGTGGTCCTTCCGTTTTCTCCAGCGCGTGCTATAGCAGCCCAGTGGGTCATTTTCCCACCAAAATTCATTGAGATTTTATCCAAGCTTTTCGTATAAAAATCGGAGCATCTGGTGGGTAGTCTTCCTTGCGCTTGACATCCCAAAAAATTTAATCGATAACGGCTTTTGTCCATCGGTTGTCACATAGGTTGGGATGCATGACGTGTTTGGTCCACCTTTCTCAATAGCTTGGAGTGCAAAACGGCATCCTTGATTTTCGATTGTTGATATCGTTGATGTAGGCTGGAACTTTGTATTCGCTTTTTCACCTGTGTAGAAGCGAGAAGTCCTAGCATCGAACTTTCGACTGCGCGTCCAACGGCTTCAAGAAATCTTCAATAGGTTACAGGGATTAGGTTTTGATGATTTATCAATGCAAGGACAATCCTTGATGCGAAAGAGTGGCATGGAGTAGAGTATTCATTGTATTCTTCACTACATACTCAATGCTCTTAAGAGTTCCCCAAACCGATCGCTTCCCTGCTCAACCTTAGAGCTCGGTCGCTCGTCAAATCGATTCTCGACCTACATAGACGTAACTGGTACATTCGGAAATGATCGTTCCAAGTTGAGCGTGAACGGAATATTCAAAACAAATTCTCTCCTCGTGAACATCGTTTTTGTGAGACCTAGTTGGAGACCAATCTCTTCATAAGTGTTTCCGAAGTCAAGAAACATTGGTATCACCTGGCTTAAGCTTGATTTTATGGAAAAATTGCCATTAGAAACTTAAAAATAAAGTATTTTGCTACTATCGTTTTCATTCCCTTGTTGCCTCATCTCAACCTGCGCAAGACGCTCCTTAATGTTGCAAATCTAATAATATTGGTGAGATATCTCCTGGCATTGCTAGTTCAGCTTTTTTGTCCCTTATAGTCTCGAGGTAAGCCTAGCCAAGGCTTCTTCAATCGTCACCACATTAGAGCAATCGCCGTCCATTGTGGATCAGAGAAGATTACCAGCTTGCGATTAGCAGCTACCAAGACAGTGGTCATTACTGATACGGTTTACTCTTAGCTGGGCTTACCAAATGAAAACGTTGGAATTCTTCTCAATTTGGGTGGCCCTATTTAGGAGTTTAACTCTCCTCTCGCCCAGCTGTACTTTGTATTCCAACATCCAAGAACACCTTCGAGCCATGATGAGGCGAAGAACCACTAGGAGCGAAGTAGTTGCTAGTTTTTATTGAAGAACGTTATACTATGTAATCATGTATGCTGTTTGAGACATTTAACCTCTCCTTACATCGTTGTTGTAGGGGCTCCAGTTTTCAGATTCGGCAACATAGTTAGACGTTATGGCCTAGGCTGGGCGAATTGGATCCTAGTAAACTTGTGACTAGCTCACCGTCTTTTGCTACGACAGTGATTTTATTTCAGCTTCACATTCAAAAAAATTCTTGAACTTATTACCAAATACTTGATCGTTCTAGGTAATGAAACTCTCTGAACACTACTGAACGTTGTAGTTCGACTCCTAGAAATATTTCTAGGTCACGATAATATCAGAATCTGCTAGGGTTGTTGATTGAAGTAGCAACGCATCAGATTTATATACCGAAAATCAATCAAATCTCACTGTTCTTCTCAAGACTCACAGTATAGATAAAACATTTAAATTCGAAGCGGCAAGTTGGAAAAAATTCTTCATTTCAAATTACTTATCACTTCAAAAACAAATCTAATTTGTTCTTTGGGTCAAAGTGCGGCTATTTACTGTACGCTTTCTTACATGAGATATTTAAAGATATCTTAACCTTAATCGGTCTTTTTCTTTTTTTCCTGGTACTTTTGATTCAGTTCTTGTTAGTTTAGGTTTTTGTAGGATATTAGGAATCAAGGCGACCCAATGTATTGTTGCACACTCCTCACTCATCATGATTTCAGATAAGACGAACAGTTCATTACTAAACAAGTCAAAACCGATGTGTTTCACTGATATTTCAGATCCACTTGCGCACCTCAATTGTTGGGCTTTTACCATCACGTTAATCATTTCACCATTTTCATCATACAAAAGGATTCTTATTGAATGTAGTCTGTTTAGTAGTAGTTTGAATCTCTGCGATCGTTGCATTCATTACAGAAAATGTTCTCTTCAGCAGTATCTTCAATCATTCTCCCGCAGATGTACGCCTCGTCGTGTATTTGTTTTTCTTGCCGTTCTTGTTCTATCTTCTTCAGTGATGCTCCGCTCATAAAAAGTAGCCTTCATCAGCGATGTCCTTTTGTATAGATGTTATGCTAATTGCCCACTGATAGTAATTTGCTCTCTATTAGAAACTTAGCTTTCGAATATAACATTTTATCTTGTAAGCCAACTTTGCTTTGACCCCGACATTACTTATCTATCACTCGTGGTTTCTATGTTGATTAGCTGTAGCACAAGTTGGTAATTGAAAAAATTTATTACCAATCTCATACCTCATGCTAAATCAACAAAGAAAGTATGGAATTTTATGCATTCAAAGTTTTCTATACGTCTACAGAAGTATACTCAAATTTCAAATATGAAATTTTCTCAAGAAACAAAGAAGCCACTTTATCTGATAACTAAAATAATATTACAAAGTTTAAATAAATACTTTACTCGGCTAACTTTTCAACTTCTTCGCTTTTCACTTAGCCGATAGTTTGAGTCGCTCTCGAAAAAAGTGAAAAATTCAATATTGGCTTATTGTAGTGCTGTTTATAGAAACAATCAAATCTGATGCGTTATTTGGCCAATTGTTATTTGCCCTTCTATCCATTACATAGCAGAGCCATGTAGCGGTAGCTCAGCAACCAGGAAGCAAGCCGCTGTACAAATATCGTCGAAGCTGATGGCAGTCGTAGCCATCCTGAGTTATCCATAATTGACTCTTATCTGGACATACGCACAGTTCTTTAATTAGGCTTTGCTTTGCTATGAATAATAAGCTCTTGTTGAACCAAACCATATCGTAAACTTCATGTAGGATTTATTTTCATTACGTCATGTTTCTTGTTCAAACAAAGTTTTTCTTGTTTGAACTTTACTCATTGGAAGGTTCTCATTTTAATCAAGCAAGTTACTATTTCATGAAATTAAACGATCGCATTTAATTGATTTATGTTTGCCCATTTAGTTCAAATCTTTCCAAGATGAAGTTCTAACTAGCATCGAGTGCAAGCAGTGATTAGTATTTAAAATTGCCTTTCGAACTCTTAATGCCAATAGTTTTCAACAGCTCACGATCAAAGGCAATTATTTATTCATGTTTTATGTCGTCCTTGATCGCTAGCAAGCTACTCGCAGAAAGCGATGCTCATAGGATGCAATACTTCATAAAAGAATTCAATTCCCGAGTCACAATTACATTTCTGATCCGCAAGCGCGGACAAGTGCCCACCTGTAGTAAAGATTTTTCAGAGAGTTAATACATCTTTTTCGCAAATCCAAAAGAGGATATGCAATTCTTTACTCCATAGTCATCTAAACTATGTACATAACCGTTTAATGGACGAAAATGCAGATGAATCACTTGGAATGAGGATTCGGCTCTGCTCAACACTTGGGTATGGACCGTCTACGTACTTGTCTAGGAAGTCTAAGAAAATACGACCTTCGTGATGTTGATATATCCATTTTACTTTTAGTACAAGCAAGCTCATATGTCTTAGAGTAGGCGTATTTGCGCATAGAACTTGCAATCAACAACACACACAGACGATCGAATATAGAATTCAACCGATTTTCGACTCAAAGTTGACAAGTTGGCCTTTTGCCAAGCCTCTTTTCCAAGTACAACCGCTTTTGTCTCTACTGCTAAGTGACTAAGCGCATCACACATATTGACGCAAGACCTTCAAGTAATTTTGGAGTCTGAATCATCACTGAAGCTTGGTCACACTCTTTCGTGTTATAAATTCGCTCTTAGGCCTGACGACCAGAATGTCGCATTCATTCTTAGGTCGGTAGGCTTTGTCAAATAGGCCCCTACAGAAGATCGCATTTCGACATCCAGAGGACACCTTCAAGTTCGGCGCAGCGTTAAACCGTCAAAGAAGTTGTAAAGGAGACCGCATTTGCAATTTATACTCTCTATCAGTGCATATCAAAGATTTGCATGTGAACCAACATTGGTTCCTATCGCTTTGATATCTCCGAGTCTTCGTGCACGTAAATGCGTTTCTGCTCAATACGTCGCTAATGAGAACCTCCTTCGCTGAAAAAAAAACTGAAGTCACTGCAATGATAAGGGCATAGTTTGTTCCCACAGCGATTAGAAGGACTTCAGTGCAAAGCTCCGCGCCGATGGCAATGATATCTGATCGAGCACTCGACGTGTTCACTCGAGGATCTCTGACATTTTTGTTTACTCTCGAGCGGCTGATGCGCAGCTACTCCGCAACCAATTCTTATTCTCCCGTCCTTTTCTGGTCATTGCGATTTATTTCTCCTCCGTTAGTCTCTATTAGTGCTTATGCTCATGTCACTCTCATACAAGTGAAGATTAACGAGTGGTCCATAGTCGCCAGTCTTAGTCATTCATGGCTCAAATCTTCTCTGTTGGTCTTGGTAGTGCTAATGTTTATTTTACTCGCGAGCTAGTACTGAGGAGCCAATTCTTAGTGACCACCCCTTTTGTGGTCACTCACGGCTTAGTTCTCCGCCGTCAGTCTCTGTTGGCGCTCATCCCTATAACTCTTATGAAAGCAAAGATCAGATACTTTCGGAGAAATGCATAGCGCTTTTTATCACACCTTCTCAAATTCTGTCATAAACTTTGTGTATGATCATTTATGAATATTTGAAGCCTTGAGCACAAATTAGCAATAAACTTCACTGGATGGAAATTCTTACTTGTAGTAGTATTTTAAACTTTAAAGTGAATTTTCTTCACGGCTATAATACTTCGTAAAATTCATAACAAATATTAAACATTCAGTAAACCATACATCTTTATTCTTTAAACCTTGGACGACCAATCTTCAGTGAATAAGAATCTCACAGCTTTATTCTTATTGTTTAAACTTCTTAAGAAAAACGTTCAAAATTGGATCGGTGCGTAAACTATAGCGCGACTTTGGCCTCCTAGTATGTGCTCAAAGCTTTTAGTATACTTTTCTCGAATTCTCAAGACTCCAACTTTAACCTCTAAGGGACGACATGTACCAGATGAGGTACACGATTGTTTGGAGACCTTTCTCACTGCATAAAAGTTTTCTTCTGAATGTTTGGTAGTCATTCAAAAGCTCAGATTTCTACGATTTCAATAATCTGTTATATGTAGGAAGAAGATCTTTTAATACGCTACAGCAGCAAAAATAAAATTATGTTTCACGCTCAGTTTCCTCCACTTGCTCTGCTGAGACTCAATATGGCTCTTCACTGAAGTTTTATTTGCCATTAGATAGCTCAAATCTTTAGTATTCTGGTGACGTAATTACTTTTTTGAAAGACTTCCATAGAACGCTGCAAGAGGGAAAAGCAGATCACATTTCGCGCCTAAATTGTCACTCCGCCACTTGGACGTCAAAGGTGATTTATTGATAATTATAGGTGAAATTTATGCGTCAGAGGCACCTTACCGTTGGATAAAGAATGAAATATCGTGAATGAACCTTTAAAAAAGGTATTTTGATGATAAGACTGATTACTTCTCTTGGAATCCTTCATTTTTAAGCGGTAATACCACGTCCTTGTAAGAAATTAAGCAAACTTTCAACTCCTATTGTGCATTTGTATCCCCTGTTTTGCGAGAACGTAACTTGAATGCACATCTTCTACAACTAGGTATTTCTATTAGAGGTTTATGTGGAGGCGATTTTAATATATAGCTCGAGTAATAGGAAAAGCAGGCGTTCATCATTGCGCATGATACGGCACTTCCCCTATCAGCAATCATATCCAAGGAAAACGTATTTTTCGCACTTTATAGACATTTTAATAGTTATTCGATAGCATAAATCTTGCAAATTTAAAAGTTGTATTTTATTTTTTGTCAGGAGAGTCGTGAAACGTTTAGAGAGACCGAAGAATTGAGGACCGTTCTCGAAAAGACCGTCCAGCCACCTCATCTACTTCGAAAAACATTCAAAAGATCACTGGAGCATCCACAGAGGATTGGTTAAAAGACGAAGGGTTCTGCCTGACTGACGAGACCGTCAAGGTCGAAACACGTGTACCGGGCTGTACAAGAGCCCATTGACAGAACACATGACAAGTTGGCTCAGGTAGGATTTATTAGATTTATTCTAAAGATCCGCTGCCAAGTTCAACGAATCGGGAGCGTCCAATTCGCAAAATGACTTTGGAAGCTCGGGATTAGCGAGTGGAGTGTCCAAACAATACCAAAAATAAGATGGAGCAGCGCAGGTACAAGATCGCACGTGTTCACTTTCTGAGCAAAAAGGTGATTGAAGAATGGCTTTCAAAGGCTCGTCGATTGATTCGTTAATAGTTAATGCTTAATTGTCGAAGGTGTTTTACGGTTAAGAAAAAATTCAAACTCGAACTACTCCACAATCGTCAGAATCAACGACAACTTTTCAAGAAGGTTTAGCACAAGTCCGCAGTAGCAACAACGATGGGCCGCAGTTATTTTCCTGCCTCTGTGATGATCTGGACCACCATATTTACGCCACTAGAAAGACGCCGTTAGTCTTCATCAACGGAACGTCAAAATAAATGCTGCTAAGTTCAAGCAGTAACTTTTACAGGGCGTACTGCAACCTTGGAGCACTCAACACTTTGGCGCCGACAGATTTACGCCTCGGCAAGAGTGGAATTCTGCGCATTCGGCCCTCTCAATGATTACCCTCTGTCAAGAACTGTTCTAAGGCTCTTGGGATAAGGATATTTGCCCGTCATACTCGCCGAATCTCAACCCAATGGATTACTCCTTGTGTCCCATACTGGAGGAAAAAGTCTCGGCTAATTGCCACACCAGCGTAAACGCGCTTAAAACGGCTTTGACATGCGCTTGGAACGATTTCAAGGTGGAAACGTGTGCGAACATTGTTGGAATTTTTCGCGAGCAACTTCGTAAATATATAGAGACCAAAGGAGCCACTTTTGAGAATTTGTTGTGGACTTTTTCTGATTGTTGTTATAATCTTTTGTCTAATAAACGTAATCACTCTTTCTAGAGAAAGAACATTTGTTTAAACACTATTTTTTTGCAGTTGAAATATCTTGAAAATTATCAGAACCTTTCCGCACCATACATATATATATATATATATATATATATATATAAGCAAGCTGTTGTTTTCAATATTGAAATATCATCTACTACGAAGAACATTTTGAGGAACTTTGCGAAATTTCTGCGTAACAGTATATTGCATATTATGCTAGGATTTATGGATGTTGTGAAGCATGAAGGGAGAGGCGTATGGTAGTGATTTCTTAAGGGGCACGTCATCTATTTCGCTTCACTAAACAATGATGTAGTAAATGAATGTGTGTACTAGCTTTCAATCACTTGCAAAAGACATTCTACTTTTTGAGGTGATAGCTTTCAGATCAATTCTTCACGAGTTGAGCTAAAATTTGCGTTTTAGATTTGTGATCTAAGTAGTTTGCCATAAAAATTAGCATCAGTCAATTTTCAATTGATGAGCTGATAGATTATTTGGCCATTCTTCGTCTCTCAACCATGTCGAGCACATCGCCCCTCGTTGCTCACAGACGCCGCAAAAAGGCCGACTTCGTTGTTTTTCTTAATAGAGCCGATCATATGGGAGAGTTAGGAGGTCTCATTGGATTTGCTTCGACCCACTAGCACTAAATCCTATTAGTTTTCGTGTGAACGCGAATTCGAATTGATGCGCCCATCTTTCGCTTTCGTCTGACTAACGTTCTCATACTTTTTTTGAAATAAAACCTGTAGAGAAGACTACTTCGAATCTGAGTTAGTGTAGCAGTGTACATTCATAACACCTTATTTATTCGAGCAGAATGCAAATCACGTAGTCCTTTTGGTGGTGTAATTACTCTCTACAATTTAGTTTCCTTCTTCCCTTTTTGTGAAAAACTATAAAGCTGCGGGAATTCACCGAACGCTCTAAGAGTCTTTAAGCCTTATCACCACAATCTCAACCTGCATCAAGAACGCCATTAACTACCACGCCACCCGAAAATGCCGCTGACGTCGTGGAAGAATCCAAGTCACAAGATAACAGACCTCTTCACCGATGCTCAAAGACTGGCACCTGTGTACGATGAAGAAATGCGAACCCTCAAAACAACTGTTTGTATCTGTAAAAAAAATGCTCAACCAGTGTTTAATTTGAATGCGGAGAGAAGATCCACCAGGTTCTCGAATTTCAGCCGAACTAGTTAATGTCCTAATCACATCTACGGATGATGGCTTTAAGGCAGAAATAGCGAAGGTATTGAGCTTAGGATAACTTGTGATGACCTAGCATACATATGTATCCATACAAATCTCTTTGTTACACCATCCTCGTGCCAAATGGCATGAAATGCCGTTTTTAAATTAACTCAACTTGAATCCAAAGTTTTACGATGAATGTTGCAATAGTGCCGACTAATTTAGTATTATACTTTTTGACAGCCCTGAGTCCAGTTTTCGGACGCCACAATCACGGAAACCTGAGTCGCTTTGGGCACTCATCGAACCTTGTAAGTACTGCTGTGCACCTCATATCACTTATCCCGTGTCATGAATCTATCGTTCCACCTTATGAATTGTTCCAAAACTTAGAAATAAAGCTGGTGCGCCTGTTGCTTAGCTTTCAATTCTATCCACTTTTTTGATTCATATCCAAAAACTTCGCGAGATTATTCTTTTATAGATAGCCTTGTAAATTTTTCTGATAAGTTAACCTCTGCTGATTGACTTTGCCGTTGTCGTGTTCGCACTTACGCCGAAGGAAGTAGAGTAATTTCGTTTTCTATTTGCTTACTCATTTCAATAATAAACGCAAATTTACACCCAGATAGCATGCGGAACGTCACAATGTTCTGGCGAACTGCTTATTAATTAGTACGATTACCAAATAGTGGAGCAGGCCCGACTCCCTGGCTTACTACAAATCGTCGTGAGAACGAGTCACTCACTAGCCACCCTGATGAAGACAAGTTTTTAACTATAGTGTTACTTACTGAAATATCCAAGTAACCTAAATGCTGTGGAAAATCTACCATTCCCTTCATTGTTGAAGATAAGATTCGAGTGTAAGCGCTCTAATTCAGATATAATACGACTCCAGAAAGAACCAACTTGACCAGCATTCAACGAAATTTCCCAAAAAACCCAATAATTCCAACTAGCAGCTAAATTTATGTTCGAAAAAATTGGAGACCTTTTTTTATGGTGTGTGTGTGATTGAAAGAAGGGAATGGAGCAACAGTGGGTCAGCATAGTAGATTCAAAGACGAAACATGCAAAAAATGCTTTGAAAGTGTATTTGTTGTTAATCGAGTGAAAGCACAAACTTGGTTAAAAAGCCTGTTTATTCGGTTGACGTTTCGATGCTTTTCGTCCTCTTCAGAGCCGATGATCCGAGCCGATACTCTCCAATCATTCGCCCTCGTTGTGATTTGCGCCTTCATCTACTTGAAGTCGGATCTACTTCGGGGGAACAATATATTGTTAGATAACAGACATTACTATCTGCAGTCGTTCTGTATAAAATAGGTACTGCTTATTAAAATTTTCATTCAAACGGTGCTTCACCAAAGAAGATCCGACCCGAACAAAACGAAGGCGAAAACTACTACGTGGACGAGCGACTGTGGACATCGGGTTGGATCAATGGGCTCTGAAGAGGCGAAGGACGAAGCGTGTTGAAACGTCAGCGGAATGAATCAGTTTTTTTATCACCAACTTCGCGCTTTCTCTTCATCAACGAGAAATATGTGAGTGATGACGAAGGTAAAGGAAAGTCGGTTTATCAACTTTCTATGACAGTGTGTCATTACATTTATGAAAAAAAGCTTAATTTTTAACACCAGCAACTATATTATCTATAGTAATGATAGAAATGATATATGAAACGTTTGCGTGCCAGCACAGGCAGATTCTAAAAATTAACTTGCTGTCTCTACGTTATGAAGCTCTCTTAGTCCTTCCGTTGTCCTTCAAGATTTGAAGTTCATTGCTGAAGCTCAGAGCTGTAGAGCAGGAATGAGGATGGATAGTAGAGCTTGCTGTGACGTAACACAATATCATTTCTTATTACTTTTTGCCTACTCCCAGCAATGCTTATCTACGTATACGTGCCAAAATATTCATTGAAAGAATACGAAATAATTCCTGGGGTGGTTTAGAGAGAGTTGTCTTCATCTACTGCATCGACAGAACACTTAGAATGGTCATTTCTGCTTTTAAATAAGCATTCCTCAATGAAAATTTTTTTGCAGTTTTGAAGCTGTGTTCATTCCTTTCTTGGATATTATCTTTATGCTCATATCATGAGCATGTTGAAGCGATACGTAGAGAAACTTACGCAAACGATTAGTGCTGGACCAGAACTTCTTGATTCTATGTTCACGCAGTTTTTGGAGAGAGAACCTGCGATTAGTGCTGGACCAGAACTTCTTGATTCTATGTTCACGCAGTTTTTGG
The DNA here is from genome assembly GCA_019055375.1 of Parelaphostrongylus tenuis. Classification (NCBI taxonomy): domain Eukaryota; kingdom Metazoa; phylum Nematoda; class Chromadorea; order Rhabditida; family Metastrongylidae; genus Parelaphostrongylus; species Parelaphostrongylus tenuis. The sequence continues at coordinate 61,749 of JAHQIW010004334.1, read as the reverse complement.
AGAGAGAACCTGCAGCTACTTTTTTTCTTTAGATTTTGCTACCGTCACATGCACCTCTTGTTGTCAATGGCTTGATCTCGAACTGACGCCGTGGGAGCAGTGGCCTTGCATAATTGAAAGTTGTTTATTGACAACAGTCGGTGGGGGTGGAGTGAGAGAACAATTTGCTCGTGGCCGTGCTATGTGCACTGTTTATATTTATCGAGTTCGTGAGTTGTTTTTCTCGAAAAATCTAAGCATGTGAGCAGTGCTATGCGTGTCCGACCGGAATCAAAAACGAATTTTCGTCGTCATCGAAATGAAATGAGACGACGCTCATGCTGGAGATCTCTACCGCACACCGATCGCTTTGCGAATTTTCCCAATATAACTGAGTTGATGTATCTTGAAAACCAACCGTCAATTATTCTCAATGTCAATGATCAATATGTTTGAAAAACTTTTCGGTTTATACCGTACGAAATACTGTTAGCTGACCCGTCTTAAGAGATAAAATAACCAAATTAACTATTGATTAGTTAATTAGTTGAAACAAAAATAGAATCTAAATATAGAAGGCAATTCCGAGTTTTGAAAATCGAAAGAAAGTTAATACTTAACTAGTTGGTCAAATTAGATTAAATGATTGGCTTTTTATTGGCATTCCAAAGTAACCACTGATTTTATGACGTAGAAGAGTACGTGAATTAAGTGCTGTTTTAAAAATTCCGTGAAAACGTCGTTTTCTTTTAGTTGTTTGTTTTGAGTTTCTCCCGACTTTATTACGACGACAATTTATGGTTTATATCAGTACTAAGGTGTGCTCGTTGTTATCAAAAAATTCTCTCGAGTTGCGTACTAATTCAACCTACCTATTGGTGTTGCCAAAAGTTTCGTTATTTGGAAGTCTACGAATGATTTTTCACCCTTTTCGGTTGTCATCCTAATGAACGATTCCTATAGATAGGAAGAAAAAAAGCTAGTTGAAGAGCAGTTTTGCTGTCATATCTAAAAATTAAATCGTGTAGGGAAAAGTAGTGCGGATTTAGCATAAAAGGTAGTACGAAATGGAAATCGCATTCAATTCATATTCCAACAAGATCGACATCGTTTTCAGAGAGCTGTTTTCAGTTTGACTTCAACAAAGGTAATTGTTGTGTTTTTCTCCGATATAAAGGCAGTTTAGTAGAAAATAGCTGAAGCGGTCGTTGCTGCTCTCATATAAGGGTGCAGAGATTGCTTCATAATGGCCGCTCTGAAGAGGTTTTCCACTAAGCCGATAGAGCGACGGCAACCTAAGTGTTCACACTCAACCTGCCTGATGTGCAGATCACTTGGGTGCCCGCGAAGCTTTATCTCATTACTCTCAGAATTCAGAAAATCCATCTGAGTGATGCTTTGCTCCGAAAATACGCACTACTGATCCATGGTGCAGATTTTCTTGATTACATTTGAAGTCTTGACTCGCATAGCCGCAAAAGCACAACTGTTTTACAAATCAATATCGTTTTATTCTAAATCCGATATCTATTGTGTCGTTAACTTGCGCATTTTTTTCCGATGAGCATAACTAATTAAAAAGATAGTTCAACGATGATGTGCTTCATTGTTGGAGAAAAACGTCAAACTCCTAAAGAGACTCTATTGCATTATTCAAGTCTGGATTTTACCGTGTTCAAAGTGGCCGTTTGCTGAAGCTTATGGCAGTCATACTGATGTATAATGCTTTCAGTACTTCGACTTTTTTACGGTAGCTTAATCCTTTCTTCCGTTTATCATTAGTGATCGCTTTCACTGTGTCTTGAAAGCGTGGACAGTTCAGTAAACAAACAAAAAATCGAAAGATATTCATGCCTATGTCTTTCCACCCCATCGCTCTCATTCCATCTATCCATCTAAAAAGAAGATTTTTCAAACTCTTTGGTGTGACTGATGACATAGTCAATCTCGTTGTGAGCTTATGAGACCATAATGACTGAAACTTGGCAGGCAAGGAGGTGAAGGCAGTCAGAACATCTGCCATTGTAGATCTGAATTTTTTTGACGATTGTTATATGACAATGATTACAATAATCTGTTGAAAAATCCTGTTGCAAGTAAAAAGTGGATTAATGAAGTAAACAAAGTCTTTTACATTCTATGGAATAATGAAAAACTAGGAAAAAAACGCAAGCTTGTTAGTTTATAACAAAATCCGAGGGATGCGTAAGACTGTCAGGACGAGAGTGTTTATCAAAATTCGGAGCTGTAGCCTAGAGCTCGCAATCACAAGTGATGCCGTGCAGTGACTGGCTATTAACCGCGGTATGGCAAGTAGCAGCTTGATTCACAACAACTTTTTTAACCATTTGAGCACAGTAGACTACAGGCTATTGATAAGTATTAATGTGATTCCTATACGTCGGTTATTCTGGCATGTGCAACTTGCCGTTGGAATATTATCATCGCTTAATACCACTAGTGGGGGTGCCGTGACTAAATGGTCGTGATGCTCGTCGCAGCGCGCGTGGAGCCGAGTTCCACACCCCGACACTCTCCGACAGTCAACAATAATACCCTATGGAACGCCACAGCAAGGCTATTGTTGAGGTTGCAAGCAGGAATTCCCGACCAGTATTCTACGTCACTCAAGAAGGCGAAAAACGAATTGAATGGCAGAACTCTTGGGATCCGCACGATAAAAATTGTGATGACGAATCGGGTAAATAAATAAATAAAGAACCACTAATATACGAAAGCTTTGTAGAGAAAAGGCAAAAATGTGAATAAGTCGGAAGCTATAAAATACAAAATATTTCAAGGGTCTACATATTTGAAAGTGAATTTAGTCCTGCATTCCATTGCCCAATCAGCCACCTGTTTCTTCGGCGTCTCACTATCACTCTTGAAAGGAGTAGTTGACACGAATTGAGTTTGAATTATATAGCGACATTACGTCAGTCATCCATCACTGTGTCGCTTCAGTCAATCAGTGTTGGGCTCAATTACCCAAGAATTCTTTTCATTTACGTAATTTTCCAGTTTTCCAATGATGGTAAATATTCATAAACATGGATAGATATTTTAGGCATCGCTGAAGTTTAGATTATTTTTTTGTTTCAAATAATCAAAGGAAAAGGTAATCGTAATCCCTATTCTTTTGTGTAAATGAATGGTTTACATTTTTTTATAAAAGTTTTCGATGTATGAGGCATATAAGAATTTGATTCTCATGAATTTGTAAGAATTTGTTTCTTCAACTTCTGTGCTCGATCGTTTGGGTTCCATTTCACTCTCGTTTCTAGATCCATGTAACACTTTGTATTTGTACCTTCTCTTATAATTTTTTGCAAAAGCACTGGCATTTTGTGAGAAACGTTTTATATGATTTTGTCATCAATGGTGATTTTTCCCTAGAATTTGCGTGGTTGGGATTCTCCTTCTGGTTGAAGGTCTGATGGAGGCGCGCTTCGTTTTTTGAGATATCTGCCACGTGCTGGTTTTCTGGTAATTGTCGGTAAATTTTCGATCGCGAGAGCACTGGAGGCGTTGACCGCCTGGGCGTTTTCTGAAAGACGGCTAAAATTGGCTTTTTTCCAATATTTTTTTGCTGAGTTTGTTTGAAAGGCTGACCCTCAAATATTGAACAAATGAAAAGTAATTGCAATTTATGCACTGTTGAAATGCGCCGTTTGATTTTGGAATAAGTTGTCAAATAAATGTGGTTGTTTCATACATTAATTTAGTGCGCATTTCTCACTTTGAGTTCTTCTGCCAATGACATATTATTTGCTGTGTATTTCATATTCATTTTAGACTATATAATGGATGTTGGTTGGTGGAAAAGCAGTTGCGGTTTTAGACCGAGAGTTCAAAATGGATGGTAATGTAGCAGAGATAACTCGCAGTATCAAATACGCATGTTCAAGAACTTTCATATAAGAGACGCATTTCAACATTGCATAAGTCGCACGTGCTTTTGTACCAACGTAATCAGAAGTTAAGGGAAAACAGTCGTCAAAGCTGATCTCCTAAGACGATACGAGATCTTGCAGATGAACTCAACGTTTACCATTTTAACATTCTTGCATTTGGAGTAAATTCCAGAAATAATTGCCGCTTTAGCACGGTCTGAAACCGCAATCATGCGTGCACTAACATGATAGATTGAAAGCGAAATCTACGTTTCCTAAGCCTTCCGTCAAAGTAAGAACGGCAACCGCCAACATCAATGATACACTGGAGGTTGTCGTTAGTGCTCAGTTAAACGAAATTCCCGGCCCACCTGTTCAATCGCTTTGCCGTTCTAATAGGAACCTTGACAAAAAGACTCAGAAAAAGCATTTTGCAAATTGTAATAAGTCATAACTTCGTTTTAATAGTTTTAATAGAATAAAATGACATGTGGCTTGTTGGCAACGTTTCAATTCAATTAGTGAAATCCATTACAGGTGACACATCTATTTTGAGTGGAAAGTAACAATGACTTTCCTTATTGAAAGCGATTCATTCAGTTGAAAAGGATGTTTTAATAGCGCAGTATGGTTCAAGATTACTGACAAGAGTCTACAATGAGACGAACTATCGCTCATTGACAGCATCATTTGTATACACACAACGAATTCTCAGACATCTAGAGTTTCCGAGGCTTTTATTACAAAGCAGATTAATGTGGATTTTTGAAGTTTACTAATTGAATAACGCAGGACAACTCCAGTAAGAAATGCAGAAGACTAACGATTATACATAGAAGTTTTTTATTATTCACTCTAATAAGATGTATGAAATGATTCCGATTTATACGCTTTCACAAGAAAAAATACAAAACTATCCTGATTTGTAAAATAGTTTCGCGAAAGAATTCAGATTGTGGAGACCTATTCAACGCTAATCCTATTCGCCGACGCAGACGTGATTTATGCGTTTTCTCACAATTCGTGTGGAAATCCGACTTTTGATTCGCGTTGCAGACGATGCACCAGGGACCTTTGCTCGTCAATCTGGCACTTCGCCTTCTTGCAAAGCCGCTTAGATTTTGACGTACACAGGAGTTCCTACAAATTACGATTTCAATTCGCTATTTGAGAGTGACTTTTTACACTGAAATATCAAAGAACGCGCAACCAAACTAAATTGTTGTTAGGTCAAACCAGTGGGGTCATCACGTTTCAGGATATGCGGTAGCAGCCCCTCTATTCTTATTCAAGGACTATAGGAGTCAGAAGCTCTACGTTGCGGCGGACACAACCGACTACATGAGGTTGTTTTTTTGACTAGAAGTTACCGTAATCTGCAACACTCTACATAGAACAGTCTCTGGGATTTACATGTAATTTTAGTCGATGCTGAGACCGTAAAACGTCAGCTTCCTTACTTTGAACTGTACACATCTACATGTCGGATTTCAAATAATCTTCGCTACTTTGTTACTACTTTTCGACTTCATATCTTAACGAATTTTGATAAAAGAAAGTGTGCACCGCTTTTTTAATCGTTACCGCCCTCTTACTTGTTCTCGTATATCCCCGACGTATGTTATATTTCTGTTGGTACGTAAGTCCAGCAGTACTTTTGCGCACAACTAGAATATCTGAACGACGCGTTGTTTTTTCTTGAACTATTGTTTTATGAGGGTGTAGCGTCAACCTCGCACTAGCCGAATACTCCACCGATACTACTACGTCAGCTGCCACCCACAACTGGCCTCTCTAATCGAATCACACAAAACAACTATGGATATTAGTGAATGATTTACGATGAAAACATTGCTGCAGGTGATCTGAAGGGCTCAAATTCTCAGAACATTGACTTTACGATCAGAGAGTTATTGAGGTGAAAGGTGTCGTGGACACGTTGGCCTTCGTGTCAATGTTCTTGTACGGTGTAGTCGATCGACGAGTGAGCAAGCGATGAATTTTTGTGACTTCCTGAATCCACTCCAGCCAAAACCTCCACTACACGAGTGATAAGCGATAATTCCTCGCATTCTTCCTAAATTCGATCAATCACCATCCGTTCGGCGAGCAGGCTTGAGACCAAAACACAAGTGACATCCTAGTCACACAGCTCAGCGATCTCGGCTGCAACGTTCCTATTCAGCTGATTTTTTTTTCTGAAAATACTGCAGCGCCCCGCTTCATTATTAAAATTGGTGCTGTATCATGGATTTACTCCTTGACCGACAGATCTCGTAATGAGGTAAAATGCTTATCAATATGGGGTAAATGTTGATAAGATCTTTCCCTTATCAAAACAGTATTGCAGACTTGTGTCTCTTCAGCATAAAAAAGCAACCTGCAATGATTTCACTTTTTTTTTACAAAGATACGGACGATTTTTAAAAAAATTTGAACTACTTTCCGCAAATTTCGTAACTATTGAAATATTTAAAATCGAATTTGGAATAAAGTGCTCCAGTTATGTAGATGAATAGTTTGAAATAATTTCACGCTGCAATTTTCTTCAAATTATCAACAGTGCCATGCAATTTCCCGAATTTTGTCGTATCAGACAATGAATCTTTTGAAATTCGCACTTCCTGGTTCCAACAAATTTCTCGTTCCAAATTAGAGTCCGAATAATGTACGTTTAAGATGTTCTTTTTCATCTTTTATTTGGTGTTCATTACGTTCGGCCACATGGTTTTTGCGCCGTTCTTAGTGAACATTTGAATCTGCTCCAGCAATGGTTTACCTGTCTATTGTCTTATTTGAAGCGATTAGGGTGATATTCGTGGGATTGCGAACAGTGAAATAATTATGGGAATCATTCTGAATACGAAATCTATAAAGTAATTTTGACTTTTCTATATTGCATTAAGAGCTAAGGACAATTAGTATAAAAAAACGTATTCGTCTTCCAATGAGCTTTGTGACACGGAAGAATTACTCCTCTCAGACAACGCGGCTAAATCCTAAGAAAGCCGTAATATGGCTATCTCATGGCTCCACGTAATCGCCTACTCAATTAGTTCGACTGATTACTGAGGCCTGAATCACTTGTGAATAAACACCATACAAATACTGAGACGTAAAATATCGCCGTCATGTGAGGAATTTCGCCATTAGTTGCAAATATTAGTTCATTGCTGTACCATAAACAGGGCTTACAGCCACTTCAGAAATAACCACATGCTTTCCTCAAAGATAGTCGACCGGGCTTTAATCTAGTGCTGATATGGTAGAATCCATTTTTTTTCACTCGGATTGCCAGGAAATCTTAAGTTATTTTGGATTTTTTGCATCTATGAAATCGCATTATTCACGGCGTTTCATATACAAACGGAATCAGTGCCGATCAAGTGAACGTAATCAACGATGTAACTTTCTATTCTTTCTCTCATCCACATTCAGTTATTTATCTATCCTTTAACACTGTAGTGTTTCTTGTGTTCTCAGTACTTGCAAAGTTAGATTTTCAAAAAAGATGTTTACGTTCTAGAATTTTCTCCGACATAAATGGAAAAATATAGCAAAAATTGCAACAGCATCATTAGAAGACACGAGATTAAGGTAGTCATGCTTACCAATATCACCAATGACAAACTGTGATGTCTTCTAGCTGATCGTTTCAAATAAAACTTATGGACTCCTTATGTTTCAAAGCATCTTTGTGAGTCGTCACATTATTTACCTTCCAAATCGTGACATAATTTCTGTTACATGACTGCCATCGCTGTGATTAGGCTGTATAAAATTGTTGCAAAATTAGGCTGATTAATAATTAATGAGAATGAATAGATTGGAATAGAAGTCGTGGGAAAAATTAAAGGTGTCTCAACTAAGATTTTGTGTTCTTACAACTCTCTTTAGTCGTATTATCTTCAACCATGCCGATCGAATCTTCAAGTATTTCAACCCTGTGGAGCATGAACTCATCAGGTAAAAGAATGAGTAGCATAGAATTGTCACAACAGGAAGATCACTGACATGGTCTCTGTCAGGTTTACTGTGTAGTTGTATCAATATTCCATCGTGCATTGCCAGAATTTTACGAAGTTTACGTTTGTTACTTGTTCAGATGATCTTGAAATAACTCTCTTGCTCCTTCCAGCATAGAGTTCAATTCATACCTTCGACCATTCAAGCTCTTTATCAAGCGGTTTGTAAAAGAACACTGATTGGTTGTCTCGTTAATCAGACACAATGAAGAATAGACACGTTTGCAACAAGAACCCCAATCAACTGTCATTGCAACTGTTCCATAATAATGTTCGACAATAGCTATAGCCGTTTCACAACTCAATCAAGATTTTTACCCTGCTCAGTGATATCATCTAAACTGTTCCTCAAAGCGTTCCGAGTTTCATTCGTTTCAAACGGCAGAAAAATTGCTATTGACTCTGATGAATCGAGAACAACCTTCTTTTGCAAGAAGCTTAACCTTTTGTAGAGATTCTATTGAAATAAATACGACGTTGTTAGAAATTTGGAGAGGCTAGACGACCAGCGGTTCGTGGAAGATTGCGATGTTGGAAGGGTTCTGAAGGGTTACAGAAGCATATCCTGCTTAAGGAGTTCTACGCTCCCTGATAGAAAACTTGAAAATGAAATTGCTTAGAAAATATTTGCACTAGTTCTTCTTCTCAAAGAGTTCTTCTTCTAACCAGCAGATGACTCCAGCGCTCATCTTTTCCATCCAACAACACTTTTAATGTTGTGAAATTTATGCTGATCCTAGAACTATTCCGAATGTGTAAGAAAATTGGATAACTGAAAGCATGAAGGAAGAGCGACGTAATCTCATATTAGGAGAAAGAGAGGATGGAAATGTAGCTTCACATATATAGCCAGTAAAGGAAGATGAGTAAGAGGTTCAAATACATATTAAAGTGTTAATAGCAATGGTGATATCAACAAGTATCCGTAGCATTCATCTATAAGTTCAAAGCGACCATGTCGTCATAAAAGAATATTCAATAATCTCATGGATTTCTACGATCTACCAAAGATGCTGTTCATAACGTGGAAATCATATGTGCTCGTATCAATGGAAATTTCCCTACAGTGTCTACATATTTTAATCAAATGTTCGAATTTTTTGTTCCAATATTCGGCTAAAATCTCTCTTTCGTCTTGGAGCTTCTCACATCACAAATCTTTCGTTTATATCCCATGAATATCTCAATATTGGAGCTAGCCAGAAATCCGATCCAGGATAATAGACACTTCCACATCAAGATAGAAAACTGTAGCAATACTTCAATTGTATTTCTTCTTTAAATGTATAGTCGCGCTTTCCGCGTTATTTATTATCATTACCCTCGTGGTTATTTTAAAGCATTATTTTGAGTGGTCACTTATTCTTTTCTATTTAGAATTTAGGCAATTTGTTTGTTTCTTGGTAATTTTCCAGAAAGTGCCTAATTCAATTTTAGATTAGATATAACTTGTGCTTTTTCGTGAAATCAGAGAGTTCTTAGCTGGAATTCATCATTATCATTGCTGCCGCCTTACTAATATTACCATTATTATTATTGTCATTACTTTTATTGCCACCACAATGATTAACCCACATTAGAAAATAAATTCTTCTTTCATGGCCGTAACACATCGCTATTCGGTACTCATTCAAATTGACCTATCTTGTCAATCCACTTTCATGCCGTCTTAGTGTGTTCTAGCAAAGTTGCAAGAGTTTCACTTGGCTGATGTCAAAGGAACGCGTAAGTCGATGTAGAATGAGGAGCCGATTTTGTATTGATTACGATTATAGCGTCTTTTACTAAAAAACTGCATCAATAAGGCATCTTCTGAGGTGCCAACGATGCTGATTAAGGGCAGTAACACGATGGCTCCCGCAATTGTTTACAACTCTCCTTTTTATCGACTTCAAAGTAACCAGCTAGAGGCATGAACACCTACATACCTGCACTCAAACGGCACATATGCTCGTGCATACACTTGCAATGTATGTTTGTAAACATGTATGAACGTAAGCATGTGTGTGCATGTATGTATGTACGGATGTATGTATATATGTAGTATATGTATGTATGCATGTATGCATGTATGCATGTATGTATGTATGTATGTATGTATGTATGTATGTATGTATGTATGTATGTATGTATGTATGTATGCATGCATATATGTATGCACCTATGTATGTGTATGCGCGCATGTGGGTGCATGCTTTACACGTACGTAGTATGCATGTGTTCAGTCGTAGGTGCATGTATATTGAAAACTGTTATTTGTTTGCAAGTATTTACGCTTGAGTGATAATATTGAATTCATGGAACAAATTTAGAGTCTCCAAATAAGAACTTCTTTTACAAAATAAATGTGGAAAGAAAACTATTCATTCTCATTTTGCGGTGCTTCAGAATTTCGCTTGATATCAATATTAAAAGTTCACAATTATTTTGGATAAACTCAAACATCAGGTGACTGCACTATGTGTTGACATAAGGACAACAGTAAATACGAGCAAGTGAGTAGTCTCTTGTGTACCTGAGAAATATCCGAATTCCTCGTTCAACCAATGCATGCGCTAGTTGCCACAAACGTATTGTTTCTGCTGCACGGATTTTTCTTATTCCTTATTCATTATACCAATCCACCTCTTTTCAAACAACTGTTTTGGATAAGTAAGGTTTTTCTCAAGACAAATACCCAGTGATGTTGAGTGATATGCGAAACTCCGAATCCACGTCTCACTCCTTCCGAATGGTCGTGCTAACCACTGCTCTATCGGAGCTCCTTTTCAACTATCACCTTTCTGCATACAAGGTATCAATCCTTTCACCAGCCAACCGTCAGAAGTGTGGTATGATAAACTCACATTACGATCGAACCCAGTCTAGAAGGCACCTTTGGATATAAATTATCGGCAAGAATTATTTGTGAAACGGTTTCTTATTAATAGTGATATTATGTTATAAGCTCATATGCAATAATGTGACCACTCCGATACCTTGTTTCGCTGGAAGAGTGATGGCAAAGCAACTGCCTCTGTGGTGAAGTGGTAGCATGCGCCCTCGATACGGGTTCAACTCTCGCCAGACGTTCAAGGATTTGCATATCACTCAAAACCATTGGATGTATTGTTACGACTGCACTCCATTGAAGCGGTTGGATATAGAAGTTGTCAATGAAAATGAGTTGAACTTTTGCAGTCAACTGTATTTATAGACGTCGCTCAAAACAATATATATCTGATGACATATCTTGAGCCTCTTATGAGATCTGTTGTGGCGTTTACATAGTGCTAAACACCTGTCTCGGCGTTACAGCCTCATCAGTAGTACATTGTCCTTCGGAATGTCTTCCTAAGAGTGACTGGCGGAATCGAAAGTCACTGGACTATTGATGGATCCGTAATGCCAAAACACATGCCTAGCACTGCATAAGTGCCATAACAGACCTTGTGAGAAGCTCAAGATATGTTACCAGAAACGAATTATGTCGCGTTTCATAGAAAGTCGGTCTTGGAAATTGCTCTATAATTTGAATTCAGATCAACCTTTTATTGCAATCTGTTTTACTGCTTGATAAGACCTCTGAGAGGATGAAAGTTACTGTTGCTAAAGCAGATTCGGGAAGATAGAGAATATTTATTGCTTTATAAAAAATTGCCCAGAGTCTCAATCACAGCTGCATCTCACTATAAAGATTCGTTCTAATCCTTTACGAGAAAGGTGTTGATAAAAACTCTTTCGTAGACAAAAAATTAATTCGTTCATTAGTGGAGCTTCAGCATGGACAGGATACGTCTGTAATCCTTTATTCAAAACTCATGGCTCTATTCTGTGCTAATGTAAACAAATGCGTATGTTTGTAACCTCAGAATTATGGAACCATTGCTGAAGTCATGAAATTGCCACTGCTCTTATATGAATATGGCTGTTTTTCATCGTAAGACATCGGAGGAGATCTCGATGTCTGCGGTGGCTCTTCAACATTCAAGCAGGTAACTTTTCAGATGCACAACGAATCGGCTTGTAGACTGAAGTAAATGAGTCCAGTCATTTCTGATCAGTCAATTGTCATTGATCGTAAGAAGGCATTTGCATGAAACTCTTAGTTTGAACGATTAACATCTGTTTAGGTGTGATGCCAATTTTCATCAGTAGTCGTTCCAGGCCGGTCGAAGGGCTCTTTAGAGCATTGTTGTGATTCAGACGAAGGCGAACATCGGTCGTTGAAGACAATGACGGGCTTGTCCTTCTTTGTAATCGCCGCCAATGTTCCTATTATTCCTGCCGTTATCTTGCTTGCTACTTTTTCACATGATTTCAATACGATAGCAGAAAAATTTTGGTTTTCATCCAATTTTTTCAATGGCGTCGTTCGGTAACTCAATTTTTCGACCTCAGCTCAAGTGACAAATAATGAACGCTTGTTCGGGCTCAGTCCAATGTTCATAGGCAAAAACAACTTTACTTAAGCAATTCATGCTAATTTCTCTTTCTTGTTCGTGTTATGATATGAAATGGGACGATAGATGATTCATCGTTATATCACTGTCTCTATGTCTACATTTTCCACGCCTCATGAAATTCTCTATATTTTCCCACGAACTGAATTGAAACGAAACACAGCAATACCGAAGAAGCTCAAAAAATGGATCCGTAATTGCTAGCTAGCGATCGAAAACCTATAAATAATGCTTATGCTCATCAAATTTGTCTTGAGATAATTCAGATAAACGAGTTCTGATGTCTGCATTTGTACAACCTAAAGTTCAGCGGAAAGTTCTAAATTGTAGTAGTGGAAGTTTTGAATTGTGTGTATAGCCCTTGGAATGATGATGAGAAAATTCGCTGTTTTCTTGACTCTACTAATTATTCTTACTCCTCATTTATAACGTTTTAGCACCTACAAAGTTCTCCTAAACACGTTGACGGAGTTCGGCTCATACATACTTTTTGAAGTGGTTTATTTTGGTACACACAAGTTTTTTCCCGAACTTTTTGCAATCGACGATAGCTTGAGAAATATGTATGTGAATTCTCAACTGGTAAAAGTTGTCTTTTTAACAATCTATTACGCAATTTTTTGTGGCGAACCTCGTCATCAAGGAAGGGAAAAATGAATTGTACAGAAATATCTGCATGATTCAAACTAATGATTGAATACAAATGCTCGAAAAGAAGATCTTGTACACTGGAAATGATTATCGAACAAAATGTGGTTTTTATTGGCTAAGCTCAACTGTCAGTGTGTTAATTCTTCGAAAATCACAAAGAGGTCAAATTCGTTTCCAACTTTCTCAGTGAAAAAGGTTAACAGAAGGCAGTTCCAGGAAAGAAAAAGTAAAAAATACTCCCTATGAGTGCTTGGCATCGTGCTTCCTGATTAACTTCTTCGGAAATCCGTGTTATCCGTATTCATTGGTGTTCGACTTCGCTAACATTTGTTAGTATTGATATCTCTAAAAGCAAAATCTACATCTTCTTTCAGTACTCGACGATGACAGCGATGGATCCGGCGTCGTTCAAGTGCTTCTCAGAGGATCAGCTGCGTTTGTCCGGCTCACAACTCGAGTACTATCTCTACACAGTCGTCTTTCCGCCACTATGTGCTTTCGGAATCGTCGGCAACATGTTGACGATCACGGTGTTAATCAGCAACGATCTCATGTCGAGGTGAGCATAATTCATCATCGCCTCTATTTTAAGCTCTGTTATACATCAACGAACATTTCACATAGTTTTACAGCTAATCAGATGATTAGGGTTTGCTGGTGAGCACATGAGAACATGTGCTTGTTCCCTACCTATAGTCTGAGTGCGGGGAGTCCAAAATCTTCTTGGTGCTCCAGAAGTACTATTCTTTGAGGAGGATTCTAAGCAAAGATTTGATATTCAGTCGCTTAGAATTTCTCATCCAGTGGCAATACTAATATGTGTAAGAAAGATTTCAGTAGTGGATCTGAAATCACACATTTTATCCGTGCAGCTATGAAACAAGAGATCTTGAATGGTGTACCAAAAATTACTAATTGAATACTTTTTGAAGTAGAGCAGATTTGTTTTTATGTTTCCAAAACTGTGGAGAAAAAGCTACATTGGGGTTCCGAGGAGGAAAAAAAAACGTGGAAAAAATAGAAGCTTGTTGAACGTCATTTCTTTGCCTTGTTCGTTCTTCATCATTGCCATCTTATTTCTAAAACTTACTACTTTACATTGTAGCTGTCAGCAAGACTGTGGATATGTATCTTCGTCCTCCCATTACTATTGCATTCTTATCGTTTATTTTATTATTATTACCTATAATCTTACTCTCTCTATTTATATCATTGTTATTGTTTTCATAACAATTATTATTATTCCTGTTCTCATCCTTATTTGCCGTTGTTATTAGTACTAATATTTTAGTTGATACTTTTATTGAACTGCATGGGAAGCGTTAACATTCCTTAACCAAAAACATTGCTATTTTTCTCTTTATTTGATTGCTTTTATGAACCTCGCTCAGAAGCAGTGATAATTTAATATTCACATAACATGTAGTGAACTTTTTGTGAGGTCTGGTAGGGCGCTTATACAGTACTAGACGGGCCCGTTTCGGCTTACAGGTTCACCAATAGCACAGTGCCTTTCGGTACAGCCGTATCCCGGGCATGCTCCCTTCCTTATAAAGGAATCGATGTCAAATAACAAATCGAGGGTCTATAAAAGCAGTCGAATAAAAAGGTATAATTCAATTCACCAACCACGAGCTCGACTGTTGTACACTGCAATGTCGGAGGATTCATCACCTAACATGTGGTGATTTGTTATTACTTTTGTCTCAACTGTTTATTTTCTTCATTCGAATTCCTTGCAGAGCGAACATCTTCCTCACGTGCCTGGCGGTGTTCGACGTTTGTCTTCTCATTCTGATGATTCCACATTCGATGGCTCATTTTGACTATTTCGCCTTCAATCTGATCTTTCGTTATCCATATCTTCGTTCAAAAATTCATCTTGTTGCCTTTGCTAATTGGACATCGGCCGTATCGATTTGGTCAGTTTTTTACATTTGTACCCAAAAGCAAATCAATTAATTTGGCATGAAATTTGTGGTGACAAAAAATTAATGGTTGAAATATAATATAGTGCTCCACAAAAAGATATTCGTAGTTTGTGTGGATGCGCTTAAGCATTCCCTGATTTTTGTCTCATCAGTCTCACACACTGTCTCTACTCATTAAGCGATATGTTGCAATTAATTAACTTCACATTTAGAATCCAAAAGTATTAGTATGTAGCAGGGAAACTGCATGAACACATAGTGGATTGGTGATAGTTCTGTGGAAATAAGATATACTTAATTTTCATAAAATGAAGAGTTCTTGCCGAAGTATAAAATATAGAATGTAATAATAAATTGATAGACGGACTTTCACTAAATCTCGGCGTAGAAAAACAGCTTCAATGAAGGTGAAGTCGTCGCAAGTTAGCCATCGATCTTCATAGAAGCTGCAGCGACCTTGTAAGTTTTCGACGAAAGGAAAAGTCCGTGAGTAATTTCCATTTCTGATTTTACATGCCGAGGTCGGGTGAAAGTAGGTCTTTCGATCTATTACGGAATATATCGACAAGATATTTCCAACTTATCAAGATCTAATATCATTGAGACCAAAGAATGTCCCAAATCGTCTGAAAGATTACTTTTCGCGAAGTTTTATATAGCTCAAAGTTATTCTTTATTTCAGCAAAAATCCTTATCTACATAGATGTGCAGCTTGCTAGAACATTTACGATAAATGATGGACAACCGTATAATTTCATTAATGCGCACTTGTTTATGAGATGTACAAAACGACTTGCTTGCACCAATAAAAAAGTGCGTAAAAATGAATCTCATTGTATTCAGTATTTGAAAATTGTCTATGGAAAGCATAGTAACTAAACTCATGTTCAAATGCAACGATATCCGGTATAATACGTAGGGTTGGGTAAAGAGTTCTGGGAAATTTTCAAAAGTTTCGTTTTCATGAGTAAATTAACGACAAGAGCAGCAATAACTATTCTTCTAAGTATAGACCACTATTGTACACGACTTTCTGCCATCCTCTGCAAGATTTCGGATCTGCTCAAAGTATCATTTCGGTGCTTTGAATTGGAAAATTCTTAACATGCTTAGTTACCTTCATAATAATCTGAATCGGTAGCTATTCAGAAAGTGGTATGTTGATCGAAAGAGGCTTTGATCAAATGGAGCAACGTTTGGACTGTAGGGAGGTGCGGAAGAACTTCTACGCCGTTCAGCTCTTAAAACATGTTCTTATCTTCCTGACCGTTTGCGGTTTAGCATTGCCCTGCTGGAACAAAGCGCGCTTTCGTCGGACCAATCTTAGACACTTCTCCACCAATTTGTCGTAAACGCTACCCAACTATTGGCAGTAAGGCTCGACATTGTTGGACGAATCTTTTCTGCAATGATCGTGGATCAGCACACGCAAATCGTACTGTTCAATAGGCATTTTGGAGCTGAAATCAAGAACTAGATAAATATCTACCAATCTATCAATGAAAAAACGATACAAAGGTGTCAAAAAATGAAACTTTCAAGAATTTCCTAAGAAAGAAAGAAAGAAAGCACGAAAGAAAGAAAGAAGAAACTCAACAAGAAACTTCCCGCATATTTTGCTCAACCTAATATGAAGGATAATTCACGGAAAAACTTTAGAAATCTATTACATGCGCAAAAATCGAAATCAGAATATCAGAGAAACATCGTATTAATGAGTACAGAAAGGAATCTGAGGTATCAAACCCGACAAACAACGTCTAGAGGGACTTCCTCAGGAGGTGTGAACCCTTCCAGATAACACGAAATCACCATGAGAATTGGAGACAAGTTTTCTTGTATTTAGATCATTTTCAAAACAACAGTGTTCAGCATCGAATGTGCTTACATGAAGTTGAGGATAAACTACGTTATAGAGCGAAAGTGGAAAGGTTGGATTCAAATCAACAAAGAGGGCATACCACCATTTTCTTTTCCACGAACATTCTTTCTTTATTCCCAAAAAAGGGATTCAGCTACTAATCCTTCGAAGGGAAAAAGTGACACAGAAAAAAGAGGGATTCAGTTACTACTACTCTGCCAGAAAAAGGATAGCGATACAGTTACTAATTTTAACCATAGAAGGGGAGAGATTAGAGTATTTTTCTTCGCAAGAAAAAGTGTTAATACCATTACTATCTCTGGGCAGAAACAGGATGAAATCGGCCAATAGTTTTTTCCAGTGAAGAGAGATTCAGCTACTATTCTTTTACGAAAAAAGAAGAGATTCGGTTTCCATATTTTTTCGTAAAAAGAAAAGATTGAGTTACCGTTATTTTCCAAAAATGGAAGAGTATTCCCACACTTGGGGATCGGCTCTAATTAGCGAAGTTTACAAATAAAAGGACAGTCAGTGAGATAAAAAATAGTCTGCCGCATAAATAGTACGCGTTCAAAGCTAACTTCCATCAAGTTTCGTATCAGTTTCGTCCAAAATGAGAGCTAAATGGTATTCTCACTTTTGGCAAAGTATTTGGATGGTTGAACTAATTATGACATCCTTACTCTCCGTATAATCTTAATTTTTTCGAATCTCCTACTACACTAAACTATTTCCCTATAACAAGCATGTTAGCTAATATCATTCATATTCTATTATATATTACACGTTTAAATTTTTACTAAAGCTAGTGCAATATCATTATTTGAACCGTAAGGGAGTCACCATCTAAGCCTCTTCGGCATGGTGAATAAGTTAGTCTGTGCAATTTTCGTGCTCTTCTCTAAAACGATGAATACAAAGTTTATCGCACTTATCTTCTTCTTCCATTATTCTTCTCATTTTCTGGCACTCATGTGGCAGAAAGCGCTTAGCTGTCAACGATCCGACTAGTTCGGTCGCGTAGACGACGCTTTTCAGCAAGTCATTTGAAAAGACCTCACTACTACAAACAAGTTTCTTGAAAGATTGACGGGCATCACAGTCGGTTGTCACTTCAATTCACTCCTCTCTGCAGATTGCGCCCCATTCACAAGTCGTGAACAAAACAGAAAATTTCACCTTTATATTCACGCTAAGGCGTATCCTTGTGGTTGAGAAGACAACATTGAGCTAGGGGTCTCACCTGGTCCTTGCTTCCTTATGAACTGAAACAGCCAATTCGCAATTTGCCTCTTTCCTTAGGGTATTTTACCTTTTTACCTTTACCCCAGCATTAATAATCAATATACGTAAATATTATGAGCGCCCCCTGTTGAGCTGACAAAAGGTTGCCAGATGATGCTGATGTAGTCGTGATACCATGCACTGACTGACGTTTTGGCAAGTTCGCCTCCTTCACAAACGTTTTGAGTCGGTAGGTGCACTAAGTCAAAAGAAACATTTGAATGATTTCAAACTGAGTTAAGAGAAGAACAAACTGGACAGATAGACTCAGAATTCGCTGGTGAGCTGAAAACGAAAATGTAAAAATTAGTAAAAGCCATAATAGCATTATTGTTTTCTACTAAAAATTACACAATGGGTGCAATGTTCATTATAAGAATAATCATTGTGATACTAGGGTGTATGTTTCCAAAAAGTCCAACGATTGCACTACGAACTTTTTCTCGGAGATAAACACTGTACTGATATCGGTTTGTTTTGTCACCTTCGAATATTATGTGAAAGTAAATGGCACTGGGGCGCTGACCTAGTGACTACTGTGATGCTCGTCGAGGCACACATGGATCCGGGCTCCATCCCTCAACCCTCTCCGTTAGTTAACAAGAAGCTATATGCAGCGCCACAACCAAGTTGTCCTCGAAACTGCAACGAGTTAATTCATCGAATGATTTCCAATTATTCATCAAGTTAGAGAGATCCTTATGGAATAAATAACTCATCGTAGTTCAACATCCTGAATTTTCAAACTGCCTCTCTGTAGGAGAATCCATCGAATTCCAGCGGTTTTTTGAGCTGACATAAAAAACTCCTCACTATCTATATCAAGACTGTTACTCATATTTTATTTACAAGGAGCCTACTTATTTCTTCGTTGTTGCTTTAACGTGTCATCTTAAAGTTCAAGAACTGCGCAGAGTTTCACTGAGTCACAGTAGCACACTTATTAGAGCAATCTCTCATAAAATGACAAGGACTGTGCTATCTTAGCTTGAACTCATTGAAGACGTGGTTATCACTTCAATATTGTTTTCCTTCATTAGAGAAGCTTTTTTTCACTATGGACACTGCAATAGCGAGTCAAATATTTAGTAATTAAGTCAGCGGGTTTATCGCGATCACATTTTGTTAAGTGAATTACGATTTATTTGAGCATTGTCGCAGATATTCGCTGGGGTTGTTTTTCCCAAAAACCATATCTAACTTTTAGGTTAGTGGTCGGA
Organism: Parelaphostrongylus tenuis; assembly: GCA_019055375.1. Taxonomy (NCBI): domain Eukaryota; kingdom Metazoa; phylum Nematoda; class Chromadorea; order Rhabditida; family Metastrongylidae; genus Parelaphostrongylus; species Parelaphostrongylus tenuis. The sequence goes on along the minus strand of JAHQIW010004334.1, from coordinate 42,463 downwards.
GTGTGTTTTGAGCGAGTGATCGGCGTTCGATCACCACTTCATAGACTCGTAGCTCCGTCAAAACGACGTCTGGTTGCTGGTGAGTATACGAAAAAATCTTTTTTTGCAAGTTGAATGCCCATAACTGCAGTTATTTACGTTTCATCAAGAAATGATAGAATAGTTGTCATGCCATAAAGTGATAAATTTTTGAGTTCAAAAATTTCTATTGATCTTCTCTAAAGAAATGATTTGAGTGCATTTCTTTATAACTAAATACCTCGAGTTCAAGTCTGTTTCCACGGTAATCAACATTTTAGTGAGAGTGCTTCGATACTAGTATTGAGTTTCATATAGCCTACAAAATTCTTAATTTTCTTCCTTTTATATCAGTGTTATGATGTCATACTACTAGGTCTTCACATATATTTTGACATTAGAGCAATAAACACCAAATTTATTGACCAGACGTAATCAAAATAGCTCAACAACACTATTGAAAGTGTGTGCAATGAGCTGAACACATTTTCGTCATCTCTCAAAAAATAAATCAGTATCGCTTTGTGCAGAATTTTCTGAGATCTTCACGAGTACAAAATAGGAATGCGTTGCACAAACCGCATTCGAAAACATTGACTGTGCAGAGGCTTAAGGAATTGTGATCAGGTAAAGCTTTCGGTTCTTTGCTTTCGGTTGAGTTTTACGCCGGCAGCACCAACTTGAAGGACCAGCTGTGCTTTAGACGCCCACCCAAATTTGGTAAAGAGGCCGTCATCGAAGGAGCTGAAGAGGATCCGCCTTTGACTATCGTGGAGTTGGCCAACGAATTTCATTGTGGTCATGCGACAGCCAGCAAAATATTGAAGGCAGCAAGCAGGAAGTGGAAGAAGAGTTGATGCATTGCACCACATGGACTCACTCAAGCACAGCTGTGCAAGAGCAGGAATATTTTCTTTAAATCCACTGATGACGAGTTTCATGAGCGCGATATTGATTTGCTGCTTAAGAGGTGGCAGAAATGTGTTCAGGCTGATGGCACATACTTCGAATAGTGTTGTTAAGGAATTTTGATTACTTCTGGTCAATACATTTGGTGCTTTTTGTTTTAGTACCTAAACTTATGAGAGGACATGATATTTTCATAAATACGAATTCAGTATGAACATGAATAGAACGGTTCGTTATCGAAAGTAAACTACATACGGGTGGTCTCATTCTTCGAAAACGGAAAACCAAACAGCTGCGGAACTTGAAGTGGACAAAACGTCGTTAGCCTTTGAATTCCTAGAGCATGTGATATCAGCCTCGGCTAGCCCCAAAGGAGAGTTTGTGAAATCATATAGTTGATACCGATGTTAATCACGAGTCGGTCTTTTTGAATGATTATGAAAAGTTTAAAAAATGTAAAATCAGTAGAAGTTGGTGACGCTATGATAACCATTCCAGGTCTGCTAGTTCTTCTGTCAGCTTGTGCAGCACTGACTTGCTACAATCATGTGTCACATCAGTGTTTCATGAAGCTCTTCTGTCACGACACTCAGTGGATTGCAAAATGCGTTGATATCAACACTAATGGGTGAGAGTTTCCGTTGAATATCGAGCGTAAAAAGGCAAAGCTTGCGACGCTGATGAAATCCTAAGGAAATGGATGCGCTCTACAGTCGTCTCCATTTATCCTTCGCGAACGGCGTGCATTCCACAAAATACACACGTACATCCTCGACGTTCTCGCCAACCACAGCTTTAAATTAGACCTTTGGTAGTGATTCGATAGGTTGAGAAATGGCCAGGCAATTTCAGTACTGTACTTAATTTTTGAACAAGCTTTCCTAGTCGTTGTAGCAGCCAGTAGAAATTTGTATATCACCTTTCACGTGAGCTGTTTGCTCGGCTGACGTCTGTGCATGACTTTACACAGGATCGTTGGTAATAATTCTAGGGCTAGAGAAACCATAATGCTGAAACAAGGCTTAGTCTTCTAACAGCTCTTCATATTTCGTTACAAGAAGGAAGATCAAATCAAGTTTCACCCTCAGAGTTTCCTTCGAGCATTAGAGTCCTATATGTAACTAAGACATATGAATGTCTAGGGTAAATTGTGCAAGTGTCAAAGTGATACCAGAAAAAATTTTTGAGACAAAGAAAAGCTCAATTATGCATCAAAAATTTCTAGTTCGCTTATCCCGCGCCGAAAAATTGGTGATTTCGGTTGCCGCCCCGAAGGGGTAAGGATTGTAGAATTAATATTATAGATTTTAAACCTATACGGCTACATATGAATTCTAAGGATGCATCAAGTTAGTAAGGATTTGAATCTCGTCAGACAAGATTAGTATCCATTTGTCAAGTATGGCAAAAGGGAGTTGTGGTCCACACTGGAGCAGCACTTACAAATCTCAATAAGAGATCATGAAATTTTTGGTGCAACAACATCAAAGCATGCTCTATTCCTTTATCTGTTTCTCAAGGATCCTCCTTTTCTCTTAAACCTATGATTTTTGAACAACGAAATATCTTTTAAATCCATTCAATGGACTACATAAATACTTTGGACTTGCAGCTGGCAAGGAAACAGTACCAATCCTTCGTCGCTTCTGCTTCGACAGTACGTGAAGTGGATGCGAGCGGCAAACGTCGCTCTAGTTGTCGTCATTCCTTTAGTGCTTATCGTCGTGCTCAACACGATGCTTATGTACTACGTGAAGAAGAGGTAAGCTTCATCGATGGATGCCAAACAATTCATTTCTCCTTATCATTTTTTCATCATAAAGTTGTTCACCGTTCTAGAGAAGAACCTTCTCGTGGTCAAACTTGACTCATATCGAAATGAGGCTAATCCTCGACTTGTGTCAACCTTCTTTTGTAATTTTTCTATATCAAAACAACAACTTAGAAACCTTTCTTGGATTTCCACAGCAGAATATAAAGAATCTGCAAGGCTTCGGTAACTTTAGCTACCGATATGGTGATTAGATTTTGATCAAACATTAAACTGAGAATAGTATGAGTGTAGCTTTTGTATTTGGTAGTTTGAAGAAGGTCTACCGGATCAGTTATTTTTTTGTTTTTTGTTGAATTGTCGGGTAAACCACTTTTTGTTCAATTTGAAGGCGCACTTTCTAGACGTAAGCTAACATTAAAAAGGTTTCAGAAACTTTGGAACTAAGAAATGCTCATTGTGCACGTGAGCTTTCCGCCTTTGTTTGGAAGAGTTTTACGAGAAATCATCGATATTGAATTGAATATACTTCACCGCCCGGTGGCAAATACTTGGAAGAAGAATAAACAACAGTTGCAGCTGCGTCGTATTCCAGAAATGGTGAAGAACGAAAAGCAATAATGGCGCCATTTTATGTATCAATCCATATACGAATGTAAAGAGTGCGCCATATTCCGGCTGACTAAGAAAACAGTGATATATCGACCAATAGAGAGGATATTATAAAGTCGGTCATTAGGAAAAATAATTCAACTGTTTCATGACTTTAATTTGTAGTCCACAATGTTTCTTGAAAGTGGCAACAAAATGGGTGAAAGAGAAAGTTTTTGCTGGACCAATCTTTCCAGTTCGCGCCGCGCCTCAAAGAAAAGTTCGTCGCTTGCGACGAAATGCAGATGAGCTGATAAAACTCATACTTTTATGTATGGTAGGAGAAAATCAGATCAAACGCGTAAGGCAACTTGAAACGGGGTTCAACCAATTCATAGAAATCTAATATCGATAGCAAACATGGCCTCCCACTCCCAGCCAATCTAGTCAGCCTCTGTAAGCATGCTCCAACTTTGGTAGTGTTGTCCCATTCGCATGACATGCGCACCATTCACAAAGGCATGCACGACGAATCTCCTGCGGACCTCCTTTGAAACTCCTCCCTTAAAATAGTGTGCCGAGACCTCCGCAGAGCGACGGCCTCCTGCGGATTTACGCCGAGGAAAAGTCATTCCCATAATGAAACGCTGCTGACTTTATTTCATTAAGCATCCTAGTGGGTGAAGGAATGCATCTGCAAGCTAAACAGCGACTTGCCATGACCTGCCCAAACAACATGTCAGTGCCTTTCCTTCTAGTCATGTTGGCACCTGTTTGGCGAGACAGGTCTAGTGAACCTAGGGGCGCGATTTCGTACCTGGGATACGATCCACCTCATGTGGCACTTCTAGCCATTATACAGATGGCACAGATGTTACACAGTGGCCATAAATGTGGAAAAAGTTGCAAACAGTATGCTAGTGTGAATTTCTGTTTAGATAAAACCTGTTTAACTATTTTTCCACGTCTACCTTTCCTTCTCAATTTTCGTTTTATGTTGTTTAATCAGTAATACAATACCCTGTCGTTAACGTTTTCTTTCGAAGGTCATTCTTTCTGTACGCATCTCTGGGCAAGATGACTCGTCGCATGCAGCAAGGAGGTCAACCGTCATTGCCTTATGTCAACACACTTTTTAGAAGACACAGTGATCAGGTAAGGAAGTATAGAAAATGTACTTAAACTCCCAAATGTTCCATATTCTCAAGGAATCCATTTTATCTTGGCTTTTTTCCAAACATACAATGAATTGTTGCTTTTACATGACTCGTTTCTCGTTCTTTCAAGAAAGTTGCATTAAATTTTAATAATTCCGCAGTCAATGGGTATATGTTTGAAACATCATACCACCGCTATGAGTGGTTAAAAACGATTATCATTTGATCTTTAATACCCACTATCTGTTAGCGTGACTGGGTTCAATGTCGAGACCGACTATCCGGGCCAGGCCGTTGACAGCTGGCGGCTGGCAGATAGGTGCGCTGAAGCGTAGAAGGAGCGATGTGCAAAATGGGCGTTAGTAGTGTGTAACGGATAGAGCACGCATTCCCGGAAAGAATGAGGTGCGGGTTCTAGCCGGCCTGACGCGAAAGTCTTGCACATTGCTCTACATCAATGCGTATTCAATAAATCGTCATCACAAGTTGTCGTTCCCACACTCTTGGTAGTGCTCCTGAATAAAAATGTCAAATTTTGTTCGTTTACTGATGTTACGCAGCAAGAATGTCTACTTGTATAAATTTTTAATCACTACAGCTTCGGCAAATGTTTAATTTTCCCAGAAGATGACTGAACACTCTTGCATTGGTCATTTTTCAGCTGTTTCAACAGAAAATGGAGCATCGTGTGGCGGTGACTGTATGCGCTGTTGTAACTTCTTTTACTATAACACAAGTAAGAAAATAGATATTTGGTGATCAAAAACATTCACTTCGAGTTGCATCTCGCTCCTTCCTTTTCGAATTTTTTTTTTGTAAGCAAATCAGGGAGTTGAAAAAATTGTGGCATACCTTAGTCATCGAGGTGAACTCATTGAATGACACAAACTGCGATTGAACATTAAATATAAATTGAAGTTTTAACTCTCTTCAAACTCAAAAACTTACAGATTTGAAAACCGATTTGAAAAATTCTCGTACAGTTAATACATTACGAAAACCAGTGGTTACTCAATGTTGATGCTACAATGTACCTCTGAAGTTGATTTCGTTTTTTCAGGCCTTTTTCTGCTTTATTTGCAATTTTAGGCGAATATTGGCATGGAATGTATAAAGAATTTTGGAAATAAGACAATGTAAAAAGATACTAAATCGGCTATCGCTAAGAAGTTTTTTGTTTTTTGGAGACAAGGTTCCCGATTTTTCCTTAGACTTTTGATAATCATTCGATAGCTTAAACCTCGAAAGTTGCAAGATTATAACTTTTTTCTTAAAAGAGATCTTCTTAGAGCCCTGTAGCAGCAGAAATAAGATCACGTTGCACACTCGGCGCCACCATTACCGCTTTTTTTATTTAGAGTTTTAGTAATCACTCGATAAACTGAATCTCAGATATTTCGAAGATGTACTTTTCCAAAAGGCCTTTTGAGCATGCTGTGACAGCAAAAATAAGATCACGTTTTATGTTCGTAGCCATCACTTTTCGGAACCACTTGATTAGTCCGCAGCGCAACTGAGGTATGGCGCGTGATTTTTGTTATTCAATTCATGGTTATTTCTCCGTTGTAAGAAAAGCTCTTGATAAAATGTATGACTCTGGTAATTTATGATTTCTCTACTGATGTTGATGATGGCGTTCATATGCCTTTCATACATAGGATTAGGCTGCTCTAGTTTAGAGTTGATATCAGTTTTGTTGGAAAACTCATAATGAGAATGAAAAACTGATATCTATAAAGCGTTTGGAAGAGCTTCTCCTACAACTCAATACAAAAAGTCCGAAAAATCTTTGAGAAACGGTGGAAATATATTTATATAAATAACGAAGATGCGTGTAATAACGCGCGGTGAATGTGGAACTCATTTTTTTTTCTGCTACTACAGCGCATTTTTAGCCTTCTCATAAACCAAGTTCCTGTAAAAATAGCTGGTATTTATATCTGATATTCTAATGACAAAAGCGCGTGTGGCGCAGTGGTTAGGGGTGCCCTGCGTCGCACACGATGGCCAATGGTTCAGTCTCACGTTCATGGCTCACCAAGTCATCCATCTCTCCGCGGTCGATAAAATGGTCCCAGACTGGTCTCAGACTTGTCTTGGAGGATAAGCAGCACTGACTCGATTCAGCGGGAGGCCACCGCGAGTCATTGTGAAGGCCAAATAAGCATTCAATCACCTCAAACGAAGTTAAAATTTGAAGGCGAATGCATGGCGCATAGCCTAGGGATTGGTCAACGCCGAGAGCTTTATCCTTTATCGTCTTATTCCATTGACTACTGAAAGCCTAGTTAAAATTCCTGAAAAATCCTATCCTACAATAAATGCATTGCGATAACGGAAACGTACCGAAAACGCAAAGTTCAATTTTATTTAACCTCTTAGCAACTCTAAGTATCGAATTTGGCTGGTACATGACTGAACAAGTCTTTTATTCTAATAAGACGATCTGATGTTTCTGAAATAAAAAAAGTTCTAGTTACCTGCAGAGTACAAAAAAAAACTAAATAAACTGGAGAAATTCGTAGCTAAGGTCCATGAAAATCTGCCAAGTGCATTTTTCAACATGTCGAAATTAGAAAACAAAACGAAAGGAATATAAAGTGTTGCTTTTAACAAAATGAACTGCTTACAAACTTAATAAACGTAGATTTATCAAAAACTGTAAGAGTTATCGAGGTTGAGAAGAATCAAACCTTTAAAGAAAAGAAACGCTGTAGGGCTAAAGTGATGATGTTGGATTGTCTCATAAGTTCTTCAATACTACTGTTTAACTCGGGGGCGCCGTAGCCGAGTGGTTGTGATGCTCGTCGCAGCACGCGTGGATCAGAATTCAACCTCGCAATCTTTTCCGGTAATCAACAACAACGCCCTATGTAGCGCCACAACCAGGCTTTGCTCAAGATTGCAAGGAGACTCGCCACTCAGTATTCTACGAGGTTCAAGAGGAAGACGAAATACGAATTGAGTGCTAGAAGTACTGGGATCCGCGTGATGACGGATCGAATAAGTGCCCAGAATGTGTTGTTCAATCCAGTTTACTTTTTATTTAAATCGGATTTCGTTAAAAGGCTGTGGTATATTAGAGAATTTTCTAGCAACTTTAGCCATCGCACCGTAGCACCATCGTTCGCCATCTAAATAGAATGAAATACCATAAAGTGACAGCCCGATGCATTCATGCATTGACCTACACCAACCACGCTGCATCTGTGAAAGTCTTCGGTGCGATCGCACATGCAGGACTTTGTCAAATTTGCATTACTGGAATTGGGTCTTGGGTCTTTTACGGGAAAAACACGCGCCACTCCCTGCTGGTCCTCGGCGCAGAAATCTGTCAGCTCTACCATAACCCAAGTTCCAGTCTCGGGAGGTTACGCTCTCGGTTTTCTGGGATTGGCAAGGCATGCTGTTTTTGGCACTACATGACAACAAACAAGCAATGTATTTTGAATTTCGCTCTACTTTTAAAACGATTTAACCATTCAGTGATGGGTGGAAGACCATACTCTTTACATATAAATCTCTTCTTTCATGAAAACGCTAGGGGAGGCGAGGTGAGCGCGCATTAAGTTTTTTACTGCACTATTGGAGCTCTCGCTCTGCCTCTCTTCCAATCGTGTTTTGATTTATTTAGTGTCTGTCAAAAATCGCCCGTCAAAGGAGCTGAATCTGACACAAATTGGCACTGATCGCATCTAAACTAAAGCTGTGGGTGAAACCACAATTTCTTGACTTATTTTCTGCCCAGTCAATTCAAACCGAGAAAGGCAGGTCGACGGTCTTGATTTTGAAGCGGAAAACTTGATAATCAACCAAAGTGAGTAATCGGGGCTTCAAAAACACCTCAGGTTCCAAGTTTGCTTGTATTTAGGCATTCTTGTGAACATATTTAGCATCGAACACCGCCGTTAACCCTCTTGAGGCCGCAGGTGAAATTATTGCGCGTAGCGCGATACAGAAGAGGCGCGCCATTTTCGTTATTCAATTATGGCTTTTTCTGTTTCAAAAAGAGCTATAGATTTCTATTATTATCATGATCTTCTGTGTCTATGTCCACACTCTCTCATGTTTGTGATCCATATATAACTATTATCTGTGAGGAAAAAGTGCCAACAAAATTAATAGTGCATAATGCATGCGATTTCAACTCATTCTTTCAATTCTCAGGAATTTTTCCCAGTTGGTGCAACTCAAGTGTTGGTACCTTCATTCGATGGTAACATGATTTTTGCTTGCCGTTTCTTTATGAGAATTGGGTTTTGTTTCCATTTTAGGTCACCAATGAACACCTTAAATAGTTCAAACCATGGGTAGAGTACTCGGAATGCAAAGCCTAATATTTCTCTCGTTACTATAGGACAATAAGAAAGCTTTCTAAGACAGCGAGTCTATTGTTCAAAACAGCGTTTTACAAGCTATCGAATGACTATTTAAAGTCAAGTGAAACGGCTTTGTGCGGTGTACAAGGCTTCTGAGTAATGATGCGTTCAAAACCACACACAATGTCACTACAGGGTCAAAAAGAAGCTGAGTAGAAAATAGAGTTGAAAGCTGAAATTTTTAGCGCTTTTTTATTCGTATGAGGGCATCAAAAAAAGTTTTATTTCAAATGCGTCTTTATAATGGCCCAAATAAAGTAATTGTTTCATCAGCAAATAGCTCGTGTTCCCTGTCTTGTTGGCGATGCGACAAAGAAATAGATTTTCTAAAAATTCAGCGCACATTTTTCTTATACTAAAGTTTTGATCGCAATGAAACTACACAGTTCCCAATTGAATTGCAGGCTCCATCGGCTGTTGTTCTTTTTCTGAGGTCAATGTGGGATGATCGACCTTTAGAATCTGAAGGAAGCTGGTAAGTTTGACGTTCAGTCTCCAACATTTTCTCAGATCACTTAACTTCACACACACATCCGTTACTATACTAACTTGGATACTCGGACGCTCCGTCTCCACATCTGTGCGAATCTCAGCACATTTTCTAATCTTCTCTTCCCCTCGCGACCATAGTCCATCCGCTGCTATAATCTTCTGAAATCAATGTAGCTCTGATATCCAAGAATGCTGGGTGATATAAAAGTTTCGAACTCAGCTGGGAGTTTAACTCGTGTCTCAAATCACACCGAGGGCTCGTGGAACCACAACACCTACCGTGGCTGTTGTTCCATCACTCAGTCTAACTTTCATTGAACGTTAATTCGTAAGCCAAGGCAAGAATATTGTAAGAGGACGGAATCGTAAATTTCGGGAAAACTTCCGTAGTTCCAGGATCTCACTGTTTAACAAGCTGTTGAACAGTCTTTTGACGCAAAAAAAAACAATTGCCTCAAGTGAATAACTCAGGCATACTGTGTCATCATATGACGAAGATTTGATAAAATGCAAGCTTCGTATTAGACAAAGGTATAACAAACTTCTATTACAGGTACAATTTGCAAGTGATTACCAGCTTTCTGGTGATAATAGGGAAATGCCTAAACTTCATAGTATTCTGCTTAAGTTCGGAAAATTTTCGTCAGAAATTATTAGCAACACTTCGAGCCAGATACGGTCGCATTAGCGAGGAGAAGTGAGTTTCACCTTCTTGAGGATTTTTTACTTCCTAAAAAGTCAGTTTGGATCGATTCTCATGAAATTCACTGACGTCGGTTTCAGAAGATGTCATTCTGTGGTGACGACATACACTCGGTGTGACAGTAGAGATTCCCGGATACTTTCAGCGAAGAAATCATTCCAAAGTATATAAATGCACAAATGTTGTATAATGATTGGTTATTTGTTAATGATTAAGGTAATAAACAAATCTAATATCGTTCGTGCCATTTCACTTTCGAAAATAGTACCATTGCAATTAACATGAAAAAAGCCCTGCTCATCGAAGGCTTTTAAACTTATTAGAATACTTTACAACGTGTTGGAACGAATCTTCCAAACTCCTCGTAGTAAATGTCCATTATTCTGGATACTTTGATCATTCAAATACCTGAAGATGTCGTAATGAGGAAAACGTCTACGGAAATCAAATGCAAGCATTTAACGTGGTGAGCTTTGAGATTTTTGAGCTCACTTACTATCCGAAAATGTCGTACATCCGGCGAGATCGTGGTAATTGATGTCCTATTCCTTCATGTGAAACTTACCATCAAAATATGTGTGGAGGTACTTGGAAAGAGCTCAGGCGGTTGGCAAAAAGTTCAGTGATTAGAACAAATAATGCGAAGTCCTGTATTTCCAGCTGATTGATAGCCCATTACAGCATTAGAGTAATAGCGTAGTAATCAATTGCTTTCTTATCACTTCAAAGTAATGTTTCCAGCTAGATATAGATTTCTACGCTGAGATCTAGTGGCCTCTCTTGTACTCGTTTTAGTCTGCAGATCATGGCACGTCTCCTAGAGTATAACTGAAGTCGAAATCTTTATGACTTAATTTACTGTTTCTGGTGTTAGCCATCTCATCCCTTGCAGTGGGTACGTACACACGGAGCAGGTGCTGGTAGGAGAGCGTTCCTCCGCCGACGACTTCGTGAGTTCTTGAGCTGCGAATCTCATTCATATTTCAGTGATGCAATGTTGACATTTCGCAATACTCATATATAAGTAGTGAACGTGTAGATACGTTTTATTTACTGGAAATGACACCAATTTCATTGCTAACTCTCTATATCTCCACTGTTTCAGCACAATATATGGGATACGGTGCTCTTGGAGCAGCAGGTGAGTTGACAGCAATTATGTTGACTAGATCTCTGTCCAATTATATCCTCTATAAGTGCTATTTGATTTTTATTAATGAGCCACAATGTTGACTGCATGATGCGAACCTCTTTCAAACAGAGAATGACAAATTTTTTATCTAAGAATTTTGTTCTAAGGAAAAATGTCTACATGAATTTGGCAGCACTTTCTTTGATTCATACAAGCCGTAGACATCAAATAATTGGTGATTTCTCCAGTCACTAAGTAAATCAAGGGCTTCGCTAAAACAGTGAGATCTTTTCGGTCTGATAGTGAAAATTGTGATCAGAAGAGCGAGGAATAGTTTAACTTCCTAAATTGCTCCTTTGAAAGGATAAAGCATGAAGCGTTCGACATTGATCAACCTTTTGAACACACGACATAGACTCTACTTCATTATCCATGGCCTCAAGGTTTCTTAATGCATATCTACCTCATAGCTTGATTGCCGAATCGAGTCACTGACGTCTTGTTTATTACAGGACGTCTTTGGTCCTACAAGCTCACTGTTCTCTAATTGCCACATAGAGTCATATATTTCAACCGTCCTGACCAGTTGAAAGAGTCGTATTTGTGATGGTTTCCAGTCTTCCTTGTTTTCTAGTTGACAGACAACAAGTGTTTTTTCTACTGATTGGATATAGGCAAAATTTAACCACTAAAATGGCGGTTACAAACGTTCGAGATCCTATTTGTCATATCAAGTGGATGGATTAGTCAACAAATTGTGATTTGCTGCAGAATGATCCCCTCGTTTTATAGTTTTCTCTTATTCCAGGTTATCCATACAATTCGATGTTAATAAATCCGTTTGGTATGCCATCATACGGAGGTTTTGGTGGTATTTACGGCGGCGGATACCCATATAGTATGATGGGATACGGTAGGTCATCACTCAAAAAATACCTCAAGTCACCGTTCAATTTACATTTTCTGTTCGTGCATATTATTAGCAGTGTTTATATAGACGATCCTTCGACTCTAAACGCTTACGGCATAGGAACTGGAATGGGTTACGGTGGTTATGGACTCTATGGAATGATGAATGGATTGAATGGATTGAACGGTTTGAATGGATTGAACGGATTGAGTGGATTAAACGGAATGAACGGGATGAATGGGATGAATGCAATGAATGGGATGAACAACATACTCGGTATGGCTGGAACAATAAACAACGGCAACACATTGAAAAACTCAATGTCGCGGATTTCAGGTCCGTGTAGGTCCTACATCTGAATATGTCTAAATATCTGCAGTTATGCGCGCAATTATTATTTGCATGCCCCATAATTTCGTTCACAGTATTGTTATGATCAACCTTTTCTTTTTCAAATCGGAATCTTGCTAAAAGACTATGATATTCTGGAAAATGTTCTAGTATCTATGGCTAGGGAAGAGGATACTAAGGTACTGATAAATGACTGGGTTAGCATACTAGCAGCCAGACCAACCACCTCAACAAAATCCATAGTTCCATGCTCAAAAGATTATGCTCTCGATTTCTGAGGATGGGAAGGGTGCTATTTTGAGAAGTGCGCGACAACAAGCAAACAATTAGTGGTGACATCTAAAGGGAACGATCCCAAAAGTCGGCAGTGCGATAGAATCGCCCGAAACGATTAAGTGTCGTCATTTTTCAGGATAACTCTCGGCTCACATTTTAAAGTTGACTCGCCACATTTTGGAGATACTGGGATGGACCACGGTACCCTATCCACCGTATAACCCTGATACTGCTCCTTCAGATTATCATCTCTTCCGTGCTCTAAAGCAGCATGAGGGAAAAAATCAAAAGACTACAGTCATCTCGAAAATGATGTCACTAACTCTTGTGATCGCCAGCTTCATTCTTTCGGGGAAAAAGCGTCCACTCTAGGCCCAATAAATCTTCATATCATTGATCATGATGAGAATTATGCTGCTGATCAAGTGATATCCTCAAATAAATAACAGTCGTGTTGACACATGTGCCGAAATGCGAAAGAAATTATGAGACAACTCAACACTATCAGTACATGGCCCGTCATTACGCATGCCACACCTTACAAATGCCAATAGTTTTTGCATTCGGTTTACCCCTATGCACTTATGCACTACCTACGAAGGCGTTCGTACCTCTCTCTGAGATTTGGCTGTTGCTTGAAGTTCTTTCGTCTTTGTCACAAATGTCGTTGAATGTTGATCGAGCTGATGCTCGCTGGAATCATGTGATGGTCGTGGAGCGTCTCCACGCGAATAAGAGAGATAGAAGAACAATACCTTATTTTGATTATCATATCCTAAAAAATTTTGAAATAATGCTAAACGTTTGAAATGGGGAGAACTTCTTTAGGCTCACGTACACGTTTTGGAACATCCAACCAAGCGTGTAACAATGGAGGTGGGTGTAACACTGGTGGATGGCTGGCAGTTAAGGCACTCAAGAAATCCTAATTGATCGCTAAGATAATTGCGAAACTATAGTTTTATCGATAATCTTCACGTGAAAACATTCATTGTGATTGATGATCGTCATAATTTCATTTGTTGACGGCTATTATGACGACTAGCTTTGTGTTTCGATGTAATTATTTTTATTCTTATGTATGTTAGAAATCTTTTTATATACTTATCAACTACTCGACTCGTCATCAATATCTACTATGCGAATTTTATTAATTCGTGCATTCGGTGCCTTTTCTCCTATAAATAAATATCTACTTCATCACTTTATTTCACCCGTATCACAGTTTGCATATTCTCTGTGCTGTTCTCAGTACTTCTAGGATTCAATTCGTCTTTCGCCTTCTTACTAAATGTCGTAGAATAGTGTTTAAGCACGTCTTGAAATCTTCAGGATAGCCAGGCTGAGGAACTCCGTAGGACGTTCGCTATTGATCGTCGGGAAGCGTTGAGGGAAGTGGAGGATGAATCCCGTATCAAGCATCACTGGTCACTCGGTTACTAGTTCCCAAAAAGAAAAAAATGAGGAATTATAATAAACATTATCTATTGTGAAGAAATCTAACCCCTCTTTTCCTTTAATAGGCCACCGTATTATCATGGCCGACGCTGCTGTTGAGTTTAAATGTAATTCCTTTCGAGTTATTGAACCCACTGAGCAGTTTGGATATAATGAAGATAAGTATAATCACATCTACCACTTCGCGATACTTGACTGTTAAGGAAACAGCTTGTGTTGCAGGTAGAAATTATAATTCGGCATATTTGTTCGCTGTAATAATAAGAAATAGGATGGGGGACGCTCGTCAGCAACAAGCAATTTTTCGGAAATCATCACCATTTCTCATACCGATCGTTTCCTTCGAAGCCCCGTAAAGGTATCTTCTATGATGTATCTTCTGCCATGAAATTGCTAAATAAATCTAAGGTAACGTTAATAAGTCATTGTTATCATCAAAGTCAAGATTTCGAGCGATGGCGTGTATCTTTATTGATGCACCACTTATTTGAGGCCATTTTAGTAGGGTGCAAACATTTTGCCTTTTAATTAAATTTTTTAAAATTTGAATAGACTTTTAGCACTTGCTTGAAAGCTTGTAGAATGGTTTCAACAATCTGCCTATTGTTGAATAGGCCCTTCGAGCGAGCTGCATCAGCCAAGCGAAATCCACGTTTTATCTTCGGCGCCTACTTTTTGTTCAACCATAGTCTATGAATGGCTTTTATTTGACTTTCGTATTCATTCAATCACATAGAAACCGGCAATTGTGTTGTGAAACTTTTTTCTGAACAGTAATTTCGTTGCGTTGTAGCAACAAAAAGAACGTCATGTTTCACACTCAAAGCTTCTTGACACATAAGAGGTGTATGCATACACTCAATACATAAGAGCGTGAGGACGTTGCGAAGTACCGGATTATCAAAAGAAGTCTAAAACTTTTTTCCAAAAGGGGAAAATTTCACAATTACGCAACAAAAGCTGCACCCTTTGTGACGATAGTTGAAATCGCTGCGTGCGGCACGATTTGACAGGTGTGCGATTCTTGTTACTTATTAGTAATTTCTTTCCCAATCCGAAAAAATCAAAAAAATTGTTTTATGTACTGACTTATATCACAAAAGAATATAAGGCAATCCTCCTTGCTGTTCATGTTGCATTGGTGATTTTAATTTAGAACGCTTCTAAAATCTCACACGCTGATGTTTTTGTTCCTGTGCGAGGACGGTGACTTTAACTTCGAAATCTACCCAAAAGTACACTAATTGTAGCACTTCGGTGGCTTACTCTACACTTATCGACCCTTCAGTGTTTAGTCGGTGCAATTGGTGCACCAAATGTAACATTAGAATGATGAATGTTGCAGCCGACGTTTGGTCTCCCAGTTACTAGCTTGTATTGTATATTGTACGCAAATCGATGTGCGACGATTGGTTTCTGCCATACGGGGCTTTATTCGGCGCTATCACCACGAGCAGTCAGTATTGCTTCATAGCGAACAATATATACGCCTGACGAACAACTTGCAAATATAAATACCACAATAACTGTATTACAACATTGATGTAGAGTTTGCGAAATTCTCACGTCGTGCGGGACTAGAACCCGCACCTCACTCTTTCCGGGAGCGCATGCTCTAACTGTTACACTACTGAGGCCCATTTTGCACAGCGCTATAGCGTAGAAAGAGTGCTGTGCAAAATGGGCGTCAGTAGTGTAACGGATAGAGCACACGCTCCCGAAAAGAGTGAGGTGCGGGTTCTAGTCTCGCCTGGCGTGAAAGTTTTGCATATTACTCTACATCAATGGGTAAAGTTGAAACATTATACCACCGCTAGAAGCGGTTAAATAAAAAGATTTCCATTTGATCTTTATGTTACAATAATATACACATAATTATGACACGATGATATATAGCTATCAAGCAGTAGGAATTACGACGTCTTCTCACGTGGCGAGGCTAAGACTTTAGTAAAGAGATTAAGAACGGTAAGGAGCTGCGTATGATGATGGATGATTGAATTGTGTGTCGAATGACGGATTGGTCCCGATAAACACGTGAATCATAAAAGTAAGAGAGCCACGCCAAAGTACAACGGATAGACGCTAACGTCAGTGCTGAGTGATCAATTTGAAACTGATACAAAACGGTGTACAGTAGTCAGTGATCGTAGAGCAAGATCAGAAGGGCGGAGTTCGGCGCCCCGTGAAGGTTGCACCGAGGTTAACATCCAGTGGGCACACAGAGGGTCATGGGGTCAAACGTATGCGAGGGAGGTGACCATATATGGGACTGAATGCTTTGCCTTCGGTGGCGGATTAGGCATAGTTTATCATAAGGCTCCGCCGCATTGTGGGTGCTCCTGCTTCACGACAGTACCGATCGCACTTCAAAGACGACTGAACACTCAGTGCCAGCGATATTCCAGTGTTCAACGGCAATGTTCTATAATTGATGGTAACAGGTCGTTGAATGCCGACTCCGAATGGTGGAAGCTTGACCAGTGGGACTCTCTTAGTGATACGATCGAAGCAAGTCGAACATGATCGCCCGCACTATGATTCCCAAATGGCCGACACTATTAATATAGCAGTCACGAGCTGAACGAATCGAAAAAATAGCAGCAAACTCTTGGGAGAGTTGCTATATTGAGGTCAAAATTCTGGAGGTATTGATGAAGATGTATCGCCATGAAGTGTGTGGTATCATTTTTGTCATACCATTCATTATCCCTAAAAACATCAAGCACTATGACAACTTATGTACATTTGATGAACTGAAAGTTTATAGAAACAAAGAAATTTATGTTGTGATACTTGTTTTCAGAAGTACAAAATGATAATATAATTGATTACTTGACATATATGAATGAATTGACAGTTTGAATGTAATCATTTCGTAAGTATTTGGTTTTTCTTCTGGAAATCTGGCCTCTATAGCAAGGCATCGTCGTGTTTCTACAACTCGTAGCCTCATTGAAATCTCCTCTGTCATATCTCATTAAAAATAACGATGAGAATCCCTTTAGTGACGACAGAAATCTAATCTTTATTTCAAAGAAAGCTACCACAATGCCACTGTGAGGTGCTGCGCTTGCCGTGCGATGCTGCCGCCTGCCGGGTGAGAAATCAACGTCGTTCTCGAAAAGTTGATTTGCTAATGTATAGAGATTTGTGCATACATAGTGAAACGTGAAAAACACATTGACTTCTAGTTACTTATCGCGAATGTGTTGTGTGAAGGTTTTAGTTCACTAATCTCGCTCTTCCATATTCTCTTAACCCTTCGCGTACTGCGACCGTTCTCAGCTGCGGACGGCACGAACGGCTACGATTAGCGCTAGCGGGGAGCGCTTCAAAAGCAATGTGGATGTTTTCTGACGAATTTAAGATTTTTAGCGTTATCAAGAAGAATTCTAATTTAGAAAATGTCGCAGAATAGTTAATAGACTTCAATTAGGTTTTTTTGCCGAAACATGCCAAAACATCCACAATGTAATGATTTTGTGGCAGTGCTGCCTACAATGCCATTTTATACATGAGCAAGCAACAATTGTTCGATTATTAGTGCACTTTAAAAATTAGCACCATAGTAGAAATATGCAGGGAACTTTTCATATTGTCCTAATTTTCAGAAAGTTAGCAAGTCGGTAAAATCAAGGAACATACGCTATCGGATGATTACTAATAGTCTAGAGAAAGAATTGTGCCCGGCGAGATCTAACGCACAGATCAAGAGACCAAAAAAAGATGAGAGATCAAAGGTGCTATTTCATAAAGCAAACACATTTTGAGTTCTTCGAAGCTTATACTGCATAATGAGTGCTGGCACTCCATGGAAGGAATTTTGTCCAGCAAAGTATAAGCGAGATAAGAAAAAAAACTCGTCGTCGTGTGCAACATGATTTTACCTTCTAATTCGGAGAACAAATGAAAAATTGATCTCATTTGCTGAAGAAGAACTTTTTATAGGAGTGTTAATGACCGTTCGAAAGTTGAGACTTGAGGCCACAGCCCCACATCGCCAATTCTTGAAAACATCCATTTATAACACTGTAGCATCCAAAATAAAATCATGTCTCACTAAACTACGTGTTTTTTCTCTTATCTCTCTTATATTTGTCTGGACGAAACTCCTTCCTCGGAGTGGTAGTACTCAAACTAAAGCACAAGCTTCAAAAGTCCAAAAATATGTTCGCTTTACAAAAGCTCTTTTGATCTTTGATCTCCTCTGGTATTTTGATTTGTGCTTTAAATCTCGCAGGCCAGAACTCTTTCGTTAGACTATTAGTAATCATCCGATAGCGTGATTTTTCCTGATTTCACCGTTATGCTTACTTTCTGGAAATACGCTTCAGCAGAGATAATAAGATCGAGTTTTACATCTTGGTAACGTTGTTTACAAGCTATTCGACAAAGAAGGCCGTGCCAGGGAAGTGACAGAGGCGGAACAAGACGGGGCGATCGATATCCTATTATTCAATTGGGAATTTTTTCCTCCGTTTCAAATGAAACTCCAGATAAACCGATTGACTAAGATACTACGAAAATTCCTCTACACATTGACATCCAGCGAATCGTAAGCATAATAAAAATCAAGGCCGAAAAGCATTTGTGATTAACAATTTTTGATCTGGATGCTACAACATTATAAAGGGGTTGTTCAAAAACCACCGCAGTGGGGCTGTAGTGTAAAGTTTCAGCTTTTGAATGGATACTAGCACTCCTATGAAAAGTTCCTGTTCAGCAAATGAGATCGTTTTACATTTGTTGCCATCTAACAGACTTGCACCCTATAACATAATTTCAACCTTTCATGAGGTCTTTATTGCACTTATATAGTGCAAAGCAAGTATTTCGGCCTACAGCCTCGTCAGTTGAGTGGTACCTTCCGTTTTAGCCAGTCCCTTGTAGGGGTAAGGGGGTTACAAGTGCTATAACAGACCTCATAAAAAGATTAGAGTACGTCATCAGATCATATTATAGGTTGATCTTTCGACGACTTTGTCTCCCTCACAGCCTAAAAGTACTATACCACATTATATTTGATAAATCAGTTAACATTTTCTTTATCCAGTAAAACTTTATTACAAATTACTACTTCAGATGTCCAGCTAATACATTGAATCTGTCGCTTAACTAATCAATGGATAAGGCGATTGGTTATGTTTCCATTCGTCGTCCATTAGTCTGGTGTCGTTACATGGGAAATTCATGTGCTCTACACAAGGTGAGATGGATAATTGCCTACGACTGTTGAATAAACACGCAGAATATATTAACTCCATACAAGAAATCTTCTAAAAAGAAATGGTTATTCATAATGGACAGTCACATCTTTTCAAAAGTGGCTACATTATGAAACGATATCCAAAGCGGAGCCACTAAAGTACATTATTGTACGTATTTTCTCACTCTCCACATACGAAAAAGTCTTTGCCCAAAGCTTGTACTGAACAGTTCCGAGTGTTTGCACGGGAGGAGGGGACAGAAGGGGTACTGAGATCGAGTGAACAAGGAGCGCTAGGCTCAATGACGGAAGCAACTGCATACCAATTTCAAATGGATGGACTTTCTAAGACCACCCCTTATAACAAACGAAGTGAGGCCCACAATCAAGATGTGTCTGACAATATTTCAGAAAACTCCGAGGAAATATTGGCATTTCACTTTACGCATTACGTCGTCAGAGTCGAACCGCTTGTATGGTCGTGTGTGTGAAACACAGTTGCATTGACTTACCTTGGTTAGACTTCGAAATAATAATGTTGAACTCCTTGTCAACTTAGAAGACTCTGGTAGGAAGATGAAGCCTTGTTGCACATCACAGATTATCGACCAGAAACGAGCACGTCTTTTCAGTGAATTAAATAACCAATCCCTTCAACCCTGAAGCGCCTATTGAATTTTGAACTCATTCAGATCGCATCTACGCAAATCAAAGTTGAAATTGTCTGCGGTAGAGAGTGTAGATTATGAGGAAACGGATATTAAATAAGCCAGAATACGCGCATTCATATTTGCTTCATGAGTTTTGCAGATGTTACAAAGTGTTCGAGTGATCGGTGAATTGATGCCACCATTGGAGCGATGGTATATTAAATGATGATAACGTCTAGCGAAAGAGAGATTTGTAGATTTCATTTATATACAGTAGCATTATTTGAGAACATAGTCAAACAATGAAAACTTGGTTCAAAAAAAAATCCTCTCGATAAGAAGGTTTGAACAATAACAGCGGTTGCCACAGATCACATGTGATTCAACGTCAGATATCACGCTCAATGTGTTCGTGCCTGACAGTTTCATTCTACGTACTAGCGTACTGTTACAAAAGAATCTTTGCTGATTATTTTGACACATATTAACATAAGCTGAAATTATCAAAAAGTATCATAGCTCTATTTAATAAATTGCAAAAGTCATTGGATAACTAGCAAGTCAGCCAAAGTAGATGACGTAAAAATTGTGTGTGAACTCTTCATATTGTTTCTTTGAGGTATGAATTTCTCATTTAAGTTATATTATGGTGAGTTCAGCCGTATGGGCATATTGTTAGAGGAAGAACTCGGGTTTCGCAGAACATGACAGTCGCCGTATTTTTAGAATTTATTAATAATTTGTTGATTTAACCGTTTTTTCTCGGTACACCAACAGCATAATTACATAGTCAAAATTGCTGAGTAAAATACAAAATTACGAACCTTAAGCAATAGTTGAGCCCTCATTTCTGTCGTACAGCGGAGCGCGTGCTGACATCAAGCGACTATGGCCAGTGTTTTGCCAGGGGCGCCTTCTGCCATGTAATGTTTTGAAGCAGCCAGCAACGAGCCGCTAACGGATGGCGTCTGGTGAGCGCAAAACATAATCACATGCTGAGCATAGTCCATGATAATCCACTGCAGATGATTGAAATTATGATATAGCTATTGTTATATTTTAATCCTTCAAGCTATTCTCCTCCTCAGAAGTCATTGAAAAAGTGGGGTACGCCTTAATTGTGGCATTTACTACTCGTTACACGTGAAAGTCACATAATCGTCTTTTTAAATACTTCGTAAATTTTTGATTTATCCAAAAGTCTCCAGTGTTTGGGACGGTTTCTGATTGCTACTTCAATATTTTGGCTACTACCTTGAAACAGCCGGCGTTGTGCCTTTGCTCTTTAGATCTACTTATAAAAGTGCTTGATTAAGTGTTCGACTTTCCAATCAGGTCCTCTTTTGTGCAGACACGAAGTGCTGTACAGGTTTTGCCGTGTTTTCCACATATGTCAAATAGGGATACCATGGATATTTTGTGCATTCCTCAGGTTTGCATAGACGGTTATATTTGTAACAAATTTGTCTGAGCTCCTCTGAGCACACACATTCATGAGGGCTGACGATCGTGGGATAAAGTTCTGTAAACGTGCTAGCTGGACTATTCTAGAAGTTCTGTGATGCGACCAGACAATGACATTTTATAAATAAGGTCACGGATCCTTAAGAGGCAGTCCACCCCAAATCCAAGTTTGAAGACCTCCGACAAAGTAGAATGGGGTACAAGATTAGGGTCACATTGTGCAACCAGTTGTATAAACATTTACGATGTTTAGTAAATAACACGTTGTATTCCCAAGTATCGTATCGTTCGCATTTTAGTTTATTCACGATTCCGAACTACTTGACCACGTATTATGCTAGTTAAAATTTCTATGAATGCCGCAAGGATTCACTGAAGTCTCATGATTGCAATCAATTGTGAAGTAGAACTAGGAACCATATTTCGCGTTACCCATTCCCTGTTTTGATCCCCTCAGGAAAAACGCATTTTTTAGGTTTTTTGAAGTTTTAGTAATCGTTCGATTTTTTGAATCAAAAAACTTTAATGGCGCATTTTATTCCCAAGACTACTTCTTTAACCTCGACATTCCGGGAATGCGTGCTCTATCCGTTGCACTACTGACGCCTCGGCAATAGCCTTCAATAATTCCTTATTTCCTTTTAAGTCAGACACGAGGCTGCATCTGCGTATCCGTGCGAGAATCTCGCTCAGCTTGCGTTTGCGATCTCACGAACGCCTTCATTTTCTTGATGCAAGACGCCGCCGTTACAGCAGCTGATTGAGAACGTGAGAGAGTTGAGAGTGAGAAAAAGACAGAGAAGAGTGAGCTCTGGGTATGGACAACCAGTTTCAGTGAAGCAGCCAGAGTCTGTAATTCAATTAGACAAGATTACGCAAAAACAATTATAAAACAAGAGTTTTTTGGTAAAACTGATTTTGCGAATGCAATACAATGGAATTTTTATGAAGTATTTTAGCCGATCTCAACTACATCATCCATTACAGCTATCTTTGCCATTTCACATGCTCTACTTACTCCTTCTAGTCCCCTATGCTCTCAAGATCAGTTCCTACACCTCGTCCACTCCTTCCCTTTGTGAATAACTTCACTGAGATCGCGTGTAGATGACATGGAACGCTCATCAGTACATGAGAGCCCCCTGGTCTGTCCTATCGACGCTGGAGGGATTATGCTTTAGTGAGCCATGAGTGCGAGATCAAATCATCGACCTTGTACTTTCAGAGTGCCTAAGCACTGCACCATATGCGTTCCTCACAATAAAAAAATAGATAAATAGCCGTCATTTTCATTAAGAATACGTTTATGGAAGTTCATTCACTAATACCCCATCTTTTCGTAGCGATGAGGTTACCTCTTAATCGGAATTTAACTGAGTAAAAATTTGAGAAAAATTTGCTGTGAAGTGAAAACAACTTACTTCAATGGCAACGTTACCTTCTTCTACTAGTAAAATGTAGTATGAAGGTCGGGATAGAAGCCAAGCTCAGTGTGAAAATTGGCATTTCTTGAGCTATCAGATTACTGAAAGAGCATCGATTAAGAAAGAAAAAGCAAATGTCATATCACCTGTCACCTGTATCACCTGCCGATCCACTGGTCGTTGAGTGACTCGAACGTGCACCAGCAATACTTTCATTTTTCCCAATGGCGTGCAAGAATACCCCAGTGGGTCGTCCTCACTCTAGGGATTCGTAAAGCATCATATCTTTCTTTAGACTTTTTGCGAAGAAATCGGACCATCGGTTCGGTAGTGTTCCTGTAGAGCCCTTGATGTCCCAAGGAATCCAGTCGGTAGGGCTCTCCTCCACCGCTTGTCGTTGAAGCGTATCACGTTTCCGGCCCACCTTATTTTCGGTATTCTGGCGTGTAAACGGCGTCCTTGACCTGCGATCGTTGACGTACGTCGGAGCTACGGATCCTTCTTATCATTTTCGAGATACGGGGCCTAGCATAGATCTTTCGACTGCGGGTTCAATAACGCCAAGTGATCTTTTGTCCTGCTTACGCAGCGACCACGTTTCTGGTGCATACGTTAAGGTAGGGATAATCGTCGAGTCGAGAAGGTGGGCACGGTATCGGATGTTCTTTGTCCTCTTCACTACAACTTTGATGCTCTCAAACGTTCTCCAGCCGCTCGTTTCCCCTGCTCAATTCTGGAGCTAGGTCGTTCGTCATGTTGATTTCATGACCTAGATAGGCGTAATTGGAGCATTCAAGATGTTTGCTCTGTTGAGCGTGAATGAGACATTCGAAACCCATCCGTTTTTTATGAACGTCGATTTCGCTTCAATTTGTTGGCAGTGTGATATAACAACTAAAAATATGGTTTTTTTTTTCATATCGATGTAGTTTCTCGTTGAAACATATGAAACAAAGACATAATATGGGACATTTGGATGTCCTTTTCACTAAGAGTATCTCTGTAGAAGCTTTCTCAATGAAGTTTCATCAGTCCATGATGATAATCTTGTCACAGAATGTGGGTTGATCTCCTTGCATTCAACATCACAGAGGTCTTTAGATGCGCTGGCTCTATGCGCAAAGTTGTCGATGTCATTCCGCCAACGTCTACCTTCCCACGAGATGCGCCCCATTTCTCACGGGGCGCGACGCCGCTATTACAGTAGCTGAGTCAGATTTGACTTCGCGCGGCACGATACGAAACGTACCGTATGGTCCTCAAAGGGCTAAAGTATTTCGAGCTGATAATTTAACGTCCAATGTGGGCACATTCCTCTCTCATGCAGGAATGTATGGCTTGCCTCTAATAAATACTTTGCAGATCTTAAAAACAGCAAGATGGCAAGTATTTCGACGATGAGCTGTTCACTGCAACCGAACTTAACTCATCACGTTCTTTTTCTGAGGTTACGAAGGCTACTGATTACACTTCGAACCAGTTTGATCATTCTACGCTCTAGAGAAGGTAATACCACTGAAATGGCAAGAATTTTTTTTCACAACACCAAGTGGTATTCAGTAAATTCTACTAGTGACAATCACGAATCTGCTCTTCAAAATCTATTGATTTTTTTCCGTACTAAAGTTAGTAAATAGTCTGTTCTTAGTATCAGGCGGTTATCAAACTTAGGAGCGCATTGAGCGTAGTGGTTAAAAGTGCTCCGCGACCAAGTGCAATGAAAGGTGTTGTTTCCAAATTTAAAACTCTCTGTTTACACTAAAATCAGAATGTCATTGAACAAGAGAGTCGCGTTCCTTATGCACGTTAACGATAACGGTTTCTTTTCTTGAGAGCCGAAAATTGTTGATAGTATGTCAATTCACACTTTTTTGGTTTCCTCTGATGCAAAAGAAAAAAGGTCCTGAACTGAGTAAAGTTCAAACTCCACTTCGATATTGTCAGAGTGAAATTTTCGCCACACTATAAATTGGTTGCCCTCGTTATGCTACTTTTCATTTGAAGGTTCCCACAAACAAGGAGTAAAGGTTTGACATTACTACCTACTCCTGATGCTACGATTTTTATGGCAAACTTAAGCGGCTGTTGACCTTACTCACTCGATTCTAATTGTTGAACACCAATGAAAGCTGTTCGAGCTTTTTCTGAACCTACTCAGCTCAAAGCTGCTAGAGGGTTTTAACTGAATTGGTTATTTTCAGTGAGCTTTTCAAATCATGTAGAACACTCTGACCTCGTATTTATCTAAGATGTTTGGGTGCACGACGGATTATCTTATCAGGTATTGATCACATGTCGTCATACGTAAGCGCTCGATTTGGGATGTCAGTTGATCAAAGAAGTCGATGTTCATACCCAAACTTATATTATGATGCATTTCAACATTTCTAAGTCCCTGATATCATACATCATGCAGAGCAAGTCTCCCTTCCCGCAGATACCATTTCGCGAATGTGTGT
Source organism: Parelaphostrongylus tenuis (assembly GCA_019055375.1). Taxonomy (NCBI): domain Eukaryota; kingdom Metazoa; phylum Nematoda; class Chromadorea; order Rhabditida; family Metastrongylidae; genus Parelaphostrongylus; species Parelaphostrongylus tenuis. The sequence goes on along the minus strand of JAHQIW010004334.1, from coordinate 17,110 downwards.
TTCGTAACCACCTAATCAGGTCATATTGTATCTCCTTCATTCGCACTAAGTCGCCAATAATAGATTTCTATGCTAACGGATTTTACGCAGGACGTACGCGCACATCCTTATTGCAGAATGAAGGGCAAATCCAAACATGTACTCATTAGTACCTGGATATTTCAACTTTACACTGCAATTAAGCAAATGGCTCAGTGTCACAGACAGTGAGAAACGCACCCCTGAAATATGTTTGATCCACTGATTTTCAATCTTCACTATAAAATGCTAAGCGCTTATGCTTTAAGTAGATTCATGTAAGTAAAATCAACGAGAAAAAAATTAGCAAAGTTCATGTGAAGCGTTTGGAGCCACTTGGATCGTTTTTACTATTTTTTTTTTTGATCGCGATGTTATTGGCTTGTTGTGTCAGTGGGCTCCCCAATTCAAGCCTAATACTAATGTACTTTTGGTAGATAGTGAGTCATTGGCTCTCAATTTTAGGGGTCTTTTTTTGCCACACAGAGCTTATTAATTGTAATTTCCACTACTCGCTTCAAAGCTTAAATCTAGAAAATTCCACTAGTTTGCTTGGTATTTGAGATGCCGCTTTCAGTGCGCTGTAGCAGCAGAAATCAAATTATGTTCACTTCTACTTGCTTTGTTTGCTTGGCTCAAAGGAAGGGAACACATCGTATGGACTATGATAATATTCACTGAATGGACAAATCAACAATAATCGAGCTAAATTTGTTCTTTTAGGTCTTCATAGTCCACTGGAAGAGCAAAAGGGATCTGATGTCTAGCACTCGCAATTTTTATCGCATATAAGAGGTTAAATATGCAAGGAAAAGTATATTAGTGTGTAAAGAAAATCATGTTATGCCAATGTAATATGAAAAGCTTGTGGTTTTTTTTTTGAAACAATAAAATGTTATTGAACAGCAAAAATCGCGCTTCGCTTGCGGAAATCGATCTAATTCTCTCTGCAAAAGGTTAAGGCCTCGAATGACATGACCGTTAATAAAGTATGAGATATTACTGAGAACGATTATCTTACGAGGGTAATTCTAGTAAAAAAAAGCGTTCATGTGTCGACATATTTTCTTCCAACAAGGAAACCACGTCGTTGCAAATTATGAAGATCATATTGTTGGTTGTTGACCCAAGAATGGTCTTTGCTGGATTCAGTTGCAGTAACAACTATCAATCACATACCAAAAATGCATTTTCTATCATAGCCAACATCCAGTGTTCAACACTGAACGAAAGTAAACATCGATCACGCACCAAACCACTTCCCGAATCCACGTTCTTCGGATTTTGACCTGTTCTGAACGGCGCCTACCAACATTGAACACCAATGTTCAGAAGCCATTTTTGCTTGGCAAATTTTTTTAATTGACATGACAGATTTTTATTGGTGTTTACACAATCATTTCAAAGCTCAGGTTCTTAGAAGTTCAAAACTTTGGTTCACCAAACACAGGTATTTTTAAAGAGTTGTAGTGAATTATGTTTGGCGTGTGGCTGGCTTTGTTCGCTCAGCTAAGGTTTGAGCGTGGCCTTTCGTCACATCTTAGCAATGTTCTCTCTCTTGAACAACAAAGGATATACTTCATAGCGACATCGTGAAACGAAAGTATAGATCAGTACTAATGAAATGATAGAGTGAAGTCAATCCCATGATTTCCATAAAAACAAGTTAAAAATCTTTTAAAAATGGAGAAAAAATTTCTGAATAGATAACAAAATTGCACTCTTTTGAATAACGCACCGCATGGCGATTTTTACTGCAATCCAAAAAGGGCGCAGTATCGTTGATCATCTGAAAACTTTCCTCCGTTTCAGACAAATTGCTAGATTTGATATTCTGATGCTTCACGATTTTCTTGGCGCGCTCAGTGATTTTCTGAGTTCAAATCTCAGGATGCGAGATGTTATTACTATCTCCGCCCTTTGGAAACTTTTCCTGTAAAGATGTCTACAATATCACCTGTAGCGATAGATGCTTTATCAATAAAGGGATAAAGCAATGCGACCTCATAATTGTTATTTAAGTCAACTTGCCATATGGTCTTTTAATGGGCTCTTGTACACCCCGATACACATGCTTCGACCTTTACAAAGGGTTCTGCCCGAGTGACAAGACTGTCAAGGTCGAAACACGTGTATTGAACTGTACCAGAGTCTATTAACGGACCATATGGCAAGTTGATTTTAAATAGCAATTATGAGTTATGTTGAAATTTCAGCGTGGTCGTAAGAAAACGCTAGTAACAAACGGTATAAAAAGCGATGTTTTCAGTGATTAAGGTAGACATCACCAAGAAAGACGGATCTGTTTCTGATTATCAGTATTTCAATGTTATCCAACTGTATCAAATGTCGTTCCGTTGACCATTGAGTGACTCGAGCGTGCACCAGCAACGCTTCCATTTTTCCCTGTCGCATGCAAAAGTAGCCCAGTGTGTCATCCTCTATCTAGGGATTCGCTGAGCCTCATATCTTTCTTCTATGTTTTTCGTGAATAAATCAGACCATCGGATTGATGGCCTTCCTCTAGAGCGCCTGACATCCCGATTAATTCAGTCGGTAACGTCTGTCGTCCGTCGGTTGTATTTGATGATATTATTGTCTTAAGATTTTTTTAAAGATATCGTATATGTCTACTGAGTGTATTATTATTGTTTTCTCTTTTTTTTCCTTTTCATTATATTGCCACAAATTGTATCGTTTAGTGTCATAGTATTCGTCCTTATTATCTGCCTCCTACTAGTCTCATTACGGCAGGAGGGGGGCAGCGGCGAGGCGAATAAAGGTCTTCTTAAAATCTTCAAGTCGTAAATGTGCAGTTGCTTCCCAAAGAAAGCACCACATCTGAATTCATTGCTTTGACTTCAATGCAATTTCATGCATTACGCTGACCAACCAACACTCATGTTAATCAATTTATTGTTGCTTCGATGCCAAACATAATATTGAATAAATGAGAATGTCTGTCTCAAAAGCATTACAATTCTTTTACAGTTTCCGCCGATCGTAGCCGATGCCGATGAGAAGTGCAATCCAAACGGACCCAATGCCAACACTGGAATCGCTCGATCCACCACACTTTGCCACATTGTGTTGGGCCAGTTCGCCATGATGAGATTTGTGGTCTACAAAGAATTCTTCTTAGAAGCAACAAATTTTTTGCAAAAAGAGAATACGTTTCAGACTGATAGAGTCCCTGATATCGACGTGTAAGTGGCGGGAACAGGTACTACATTCTCGCCAGCTCTTGTAGTACAGTAATATTGCAATTTGCTCACTCCCATTCGGCAAATTCCCGTCACTGTGTTGCTGACGATGATGCAGTAGTTATCTGCCTTGTTGTAGTCAACTACAAGGAAGCAACCATGAACTACACCATATTTCTAAGTAAGACACCTTTGAGACTTAAAAAAGCTAATAACAGTCCTGGCATTTATTCTCTTCTTTTCTCAAAAATTCTCTACACCTTCACTGGAATACCCACCTCTTTCGACAGGTAGTGTACCTGTGTTGTTACACAATTGCATGAAGGTTTATGTTAGACAAGACTATTTTTCTCAGACTTCTAATATTTGAAGCTTCAATCTTAAAAATTTCATTGATATGTCTGGCGTTGCAAGAGCGAGAAAGAAATTACGTTTGGCACTTTCAGTACTGAGCCCATCGTTTTAACCGCATGGGTATATTGAAATTTATAAGTGAAGTTTATAAGTTACAAGCACTTTGTCGCTACAGAAAGTTAGAATATCACTAAGAAAACTTTCAGAATGGTATAGGTAGTGAAAAGAACAATCACGTATTAGAATATTCCTTATATTTTTGACTGAGAAGAGCACATCCTTGCAAAGAGAAACTCACTTTTGATTATTATTGAGCATTTTTCTTCACATTTCATCCATGCACTTTTAGTTATTCTATAGCATGAAGAATTATAATATTATATTGAGTTTGTTAATCAAAGAAACTTCCATAATAAGCTCATCAACAAAAGCGTGATAAGTTTTTGTTTCGGTGTATCAGTCCGTTATTTGAATATCACACCAGATTATGTTGCCAGTTTTAAAATAGAAATCTGATTTTGAGAAACTTTTATCGCTACAAAAAATATATTACATGAAACGATGCTCAACAGGCGTGTTTCTCAGAAAAAAAAACTTCCATTCATGGTGTAAATCTTACATTCCATACGAGAGCTACGCTTTTGGAATATCAACGTATTCTCAACTCTTTCCACACTTCTCAAGGCGGTTATTTGAGAGTGCATTCGGAATAAACGTTCTGTAATGTATAAATTTTATTACTGACTGATTTGTAGGGAATTTCAATCTACTGTCGACATAGGTCTTGACAGAGTTTGTATCGCATTTTCTCCTCCGAAATCTTTAAGTCTTTTCACTGATGTTATAAATCTTTTACTTATATACAGTAGTTGGAGATCTCTCCTATCAATTTCGGTTAGCAGTAAATCACTTATAATCATAAATTCGCACTGGGCAACAATTTACATTTGTTGCACTAAATAGGTTCTTCGTATAATCAACGTAGCACTTCTTGCCTTTGCACTGATCTACTAGTAGCAAACCGATAGCTGGAAATGTGAGGATTTTAACATTCTTTTTGGTTTTGTAAAAGTCGTCATATATCGCTGTACGAGGGAGGAAAATGCGCTCCGATTTAGGGTAGCTTGTGCGATGTTTCAACTTCGCAGCGGGTCTTGTTGTTACACTTTTTTGAGACTTATACCGTTAGAACACTTCATCTTCACGTATAACAGATTCTCGAGGATATTTTCATAGGTTTCTTCGCCAGCGAAAACACCCATGCGGTTCAACAAGCAGTTTCTTCGATAGGAAAATATCTTTGAAGAATGAAATCTTTCACAACTCTTATTCGGTAATGTTATCGAACATCTTGTGAGAGTGAGACCGCCTTTTCCTGCTCATCATTCGTTCAATAGCCAAAGACATGTCCGATCTACAATAGGCTCTCAAATAGCGAGCTTGGGCAATTGTAGTTGAATGATTTCTTGCATTTAAGCTTCACCTTTTCTCAAACATCTTTCATCGTCATCAAAGAGTAGGGTGTGAATTTGGGTGACGCACTTTATATGACCACTCACCAGTTATCTTTTCATTAGTGTTCTCTCGGTTGGGCACAATACAGTGCAATATCGGCTAAATCAAGGTATTTGTTCGTATTGTGGAACAGTGGTGAAACTGACTCGAAGTTCCAATATGCCTGATAATCATTATTTGAGCCACGCATGTCAGTGGTCTGTCAATGAGGGCTGACTTATAGAGCCCGATACACGTATTTCGATCTTGCGATCTCGTCAGTCGGGCAGTTGCCCTTTCTCGTCTTTTGCTAATCTCTGTGGGTGCTCCAATCCCCACAGTAAGAATTAGCGACGACGAACGTTTTACACACTATGTTCAATGAAGAACCCACCAAACACAGAGTGTTGTACACTCGAATGCTCGTGGCTAGTATATTCAATATAACATCTCTTCCATTTCGAGTGTTTTCTTAAGACCACAGCTCAGATTTCAATATGCCTGATAATCATTATTTGAGATATTGAAATTTGAGCTGTGGTCTTAAGTAAACACTCGAAATGGAAGAGATGTTATATTGAATATACTAGCCACGAGCATTCGAGTGTACAACACTCTGTGTTTGATGAGTTCTTCACTGGACAGAGAGTGTAAAACGTACGTCGTCGCTAACTCTTATTGTGGGGACTGGAGCACCCACAGAGATTAGCAAAAGACGAGAAAGGGCAACTGCCCGACTGACGAGATAGCAAGATCGAAACACGTGTATCGGGCTCTATAAGTCAGCCCTCATTGACAGACCACTGACATGCGTGGCTCAAATAATGATTATCAGGCATATTGATATATCAGTCATGTGGCATGTATCAAATCATGAAAGCTACTGCTGCAGATTAGTGCTTGTCACCTATCATGTGCCTTAACATCTCTGTTGATTGAGCTGTCAAATGTTTACCAGAACTTTTGTGAAAGCTTTTTATGCGCTGAAACATATCTGCAGAGAACATCCACAAACAATGTTCTCTACCTCTCATCTTACCACACACTTTTCCTATACTGTACTTTCCCTGTGGTAGTATTGATTCTTAGCCTGATATAACATAATTTTCCTGAAGCAATTCTCACACATCACCTGACCACAGACTTTTCCCATACTGTACTTTCCCTGTGGTAGTATTGATTCTTAGCCTGATATAACATAATTTTCCTGAAGCAATTCTCACACATCACCTGTATCACCTGTCATCCCGTTGATTGTCGAGCAACTCGAGCGGGTACCAGCAAAACTTTCATTTTTCGCCATCGCGTGCAAGAGTAACCCAGTGGATACTTTCCGGTAACAAAAGAAAACTCAGAAAATTCCGCACAAAACGTTGTTGATTTGTTGATCTGTGAGATGGCAGATAAGTGATCAAGATGATGGTTCATCCTTCAAATAGTATCTTGAGCAACTTTACCTCTTTTGACATAGAACCAGCATGCTTGCCCAACATCCATGCCTATCCATAACCATTTAGCAGAGTGAGCAACCCCTGATGGGTCACCTTTGCGACGTTCCCCGCTCAATTTCAACGAGCGATTATATCACGCACTCTGTTTACAACGTCGACGTCGGCTTGTCCTTTAACTCTCTTTTGGACTTTTGCAGACTCAAAATCGATCGAACTTGCATTCGATCCGATTTAATTTCTAGTAGATTGTTTAGCTCTATTCACAAAAGTCATTTCTTTGTCTGAACATCATACCTATAGATAGATCTAAAGGGCATGTGGCTCAGTGGACAGAGGTGCTCTGCGTCGCACACAATGTCGATGGTTCGATCTCGCGCTCATGGCTCACCAAGCCATCCATACCTCGGGGATCGGTAAATTGGTACCGTATTTGTTTGATGGGATAACCAGCATTGATGTGATACAGCGGTAGGCCAACGCGAGTCACTGTGAAAACCAAATATGCATTCAGTCACCTCAAACGAGCTATGAATTGATGAATGCATTGCACATCTCTCAGGGATTGATCAACGCTGAGAGCTTGTCCTTACGCTTACCTGTAGATGTAGCCCATAAGCCACCACGTCCATGTTGCTCTAATTGCTTCTAAATAATATTTCTACCACAGGACTACCTCAAAGGATACAAGGATAAATCTCTTGGCGTTGATCGATCTCTAAGCGATATTCGTCTTCAATTTGTTCTAAGCTTCGTCTGAGGTGATTGAACGCCTGTCTGGCCTTTATAATGACTCGAGGTGGCCTACCAATAGTTAGTGCTGCTCATCTTCCCAGACAAGTCTAGTGCCAATTACCGATCCCGAGGGGATGAAAGACTTGGTGAGCATTGAATGCGGGATCGAACCATCGACCGTGTATGCCTCAGCGCACCTCTAACCACTGTGCCACACGTGCCCACTGAATCAGCCTATTATTCATGAATTTCTGAATTTCATCACACGGTTGATAAATTAATTATAGGTATATAGGCGAGTTGATTGCCTAAACTCTACCTGTTCGCGAGATCTGAATTCAAGAACACATACGTGACTGAACGACCGAGTACTTGAACTCACTTCAAAACCACCTCTCATGGTAGTGACTTCTGCAGAGGTTATACCGGCCATAGCGTCGTCCAGCGTAAAAATCATATAGAGATCAAATCGTCTCTAATCTGTTACCGTCACTATAACGATGTCCACTGAGAAACTGATGAAATGCTTTGGAAGTCCCCTTCATTACTTTACAACACAACGATCCCGATGAGTCATCGTCTTTGCAAAATGAAACACTGCTTTGTGATTTGGACGGAGCCTGAGGAAAGATCATTCCATGCAGATATCGACCGCTCGACTGATTTCCGTGGTCAGCGCTTTTTTAGCAGTAAATCGTAACGTCAACTGCGTACGATCGCCTAGCCATTCTGCTCTCTGCTCTCACCGCTTTCACTTTCACGTGCCATTTCGGGGCCACTACAATCGCTCTTGCACTCAGTCTATCCGCAGACCAAATTTGAAATAAACCAGGTCAGACGGAAATTTGATCTGCGCCCAAATGCAATGGTGATAGTCTTTTGAAGTTCCGAAGTGGTCACTCCCATCTTCAAGGCTCTGGATCTGTTTCCGGATCACCACACGAAGAATACGGAGATCACGGGCAAAACGCAAAACGAGGGAGGATCGTGCGAAGTGGGCGGAGCCTAAAAACGCGCCAAATAGGAAATCACAGTGCGCGCTGGTCGATTGTCTTTCTGAGTGGTCAGTCAGTCAGTCTGGCATACCCTTCGCTTCCTGAGCGGTCGGTTGCTCGGGCGCGGTTTGTTCGTAGCACTTTGGTTATCGCGCCGTTCCCGAAAGAGTAGACAATTGTTGATCGATATGCGGTTGTCTCTCCTTCTTTCCCTTTCTCCCCTTCTCCCTCTCTCTCTCCCCCTTCCTCTTTCACGTTCTCGTTCTCTTTCTCTTCCTCTGTTTCCTTCTCTTTCTCACTTTCTCTTTCTTCCTATTTCCCTTTCTCTCTTCTTGTCTTCTCCTTTCTTCCCCTTTTTCTCTCGCCCAATCTGTCTTATACATTGTTTGAATCGCATTGCTTTTCACTTCACTTTCCTTCTATCGAATCTCTTTGAGATATGGAATTGTATCATGTGCCCAGAGCGATGCGACATACGCTTCGAGATTTCGATCGTTTCGAAAGAGAGATGATGTTCCCGTACTATAGATATGCCGATCATTCAGTCTTACACGTGGCCAACGAGACCCAGCAGGTCTGTCAGCTTTCTTGCAATTTGTCAGAAACCGAGCCATGGTCCTCTTGATTCCAGGTGGTCAACGACGACAAGAAATTCGCCGTAGCGCTGGATGTGTCGCATTTTCGCCCCGAAGAGCTGAACGTCCATCTGGAAGGCCGAGAGCTCACCATTGAAGGAAAGCAGGAGTACAAGATGGAGCACAGCTTCATGAATAGGTAAGTCATATAGAAGAGTCGTTTGTTCACGGTACTTCTGTTTCAGCTCGTTTTGCCATCGTTAAGTTCAAAGGATTCATTTTCATTGCGTCCCAGCGGTGGTTCGATGTTGCAAATGCATATCCCTGGCTGTTTAGTGGTTCGCAAAAACTCGACTTTAGGCGGGAATTGAACCCGGTTTCAGCCACACCAGGTGCGCGTACTGCCACTACATCACCCACTGCTTCGCTACCACTTTTTGGCATATCCTATAGTAGCTGTCAAATAGATTTGAATAGGCTGTTCATTTTGAATTCCTCTCAGCTAAGCTAAGTTTGATGCCAACATGTGCTTGCTTAACCAGATCCTTTAAAACTGGTTATTGGCAGTAATAATAGGATATATCGAAGAAGTAGCAAAGCGGTGGCCTTGGCGATGGAGTGCTATGATGGGCCTCCGGTATGGCAGGAACGAGAGGTCAGCTTCATCCTAGGCCGGGTTTTTGCGTACTTCAATTTTCTGGGATATTGACTCTGATATTTTTGAGTATCAGTGATGTTTCATGTGTTTCAGATCTTTTGTTCGTAAATTTGTCCTCCCCGAAAATGTTGACCTCGAGGCGCTTCGGACTCAGCTCAACGATAAAGGTCATTTGTCTGTTGAGGCCCCTAAGGTTGGTGAGAGCGGATCCAAGAGAAGAAACATACCGATCATGGCGGCGCCGTCCGCGAACCATAACCACAAGTGATCTTATTGCAAGTATTTGTTGGTTAAGTTATGCAATAAATATGTTGTATTTGAAGTTAGACGTCCATGGCTTATTCCTATCTTGGGTTGGAACTCCGTTCTGTAGGATATGAACATCCCGAAAAGATCCAGGGTCATACAGTGAGATTTCATCTCTAGAGGGAATGTATTCTTAGAATCAGATGTCTTGTCGTGGATGGTGGTCTCGAAACGATCTCATCTGCGCTTAGCATTTCAGCGTGGAATATTTGGTCTTAGATCAATTTGTGTGCGTAGAGATCATTCAGTGATTGAGATTGATGGATCCTGACGTCTAAAGCAGCTGTTCGCTGTCAGCTGCGAACATCTGTTCGTGCTCAAATGACCTTGTACCGCTTGTTATTGTTCCACCGCATCACTAATTTAGATAGAACCGGGTCCTGTGCTTTCTGAAAGTTCTCGGATTGAACAAAAGTAAAATTTTTGATTTGAATGATGCTGTTATTATTAGATTTTCCCGCTGAGGTCTTCGTTAAATCGAATTCATCATGTTCCGTAAGATGAACAGATGTCGCAACAGTGCGTAATTATTTGAATTCAACAAGATCAATCACAACTTCCCCTATCGGAAGCCGGCGGGAAAACAACAAGGAAAATAAACGAGGCTGTTACCATTGTTTTGCATTAAAAGCAAACTGTGAACTAAAGATTATGAAAATTTGTTCCAGAATAGACTTCACCTAGTCAGCAAAGAAATGTTGAAGTGGTGAATTATATAGCCGTTGTTCCGCTAAACAACTGCTATTTCCTTTGCGCCGCGCATGTACATATTATAGATAATACAACACTATGTTGAATTTATCGAATAAGCATAACATTGTATCCTGTGGACATTGCCTCAAATAATCGGAGGGCGACGTAATTAGCGTGTTTATCTGCCCGAGATCGCGATATAGCCGGGACATTGCCTATGGCGGACACCTGTCGACGACATGGTTGCTCAGCGGATAAGGAAAATGGCGATGGTGGAGAATCACGCTCACAATGGCACTTGATTCTTCTTTACGTTTTCATTGCTTGCTCGTTCTCTTTAACTCCTTCTACTCATCCGTCGATTATATCAACTAGGTGTCAAGACATCAGCTATCAATTGCTTCTTCCTTTCATGTATCTCGAATCAATCACTCATTTTTCGACGTCGTCACTCACTTGTCCTTGGCATCAACTTTATCGTTCTATTTTATGATTAAATTCGTTTCGTTAATGCTCATGATGGTTGTTGTACATATGTGTGTACATATTTTGAAGTATTTAGGTTGTTCGTTGTAAGGACAAATCCTATCCCAAAAATCCGCGTGGCAGGTCAAATCAAGCCGAGACAAGAAGCAGTACTCTATCGCATAGTGTACAAGACGACTTAACTATCACTGAAACGAATATGGTTGTGCATCGGCCGAACTAATATAAATTATAGAACTTGACCGAAATAAAGTATCTAAAGCAAAAAAGGAGGAGGGCAGTGTGCATATTATCACCAATCCGTCATAAGCTCAAAAGTGATGCAGCAACGAACATTACTTCACTTTTCCTATTGTGGCTAACTGCATGCATAATGGGCAAAGTCAGGAAATTGTACTGCTTTTTGCACTATGGCAATAAATCGTTGAGATTTCCTGAAAAGCCCTAAGATTGGCGGTTAAAAATGCTATGTGGTCGACATCAGTACTGTAAAATCAGCAAGTGGCTACGAGATTTTGGTGGATGCTTATGTCATTTTTACCCGCTAAATATACTATATAACTGTTAGCATAAATGTACTATATCACGAAAAAGAAGTTATTAAGGTAATTCCGTGGTATGTCAAAGCTGAAAGCAACTATTAGGCTTTTCATTCATCCACGGAACAAATTAGCACGTTAATGAAATGTACTAGAAAGGTGATGCTTTGCAGCAGCTGTTGGTGTCAACATGAGCTTTGCTATAGTAGCTCCCGATATATTTCGTTATATAAGATTTTCTGATGTATAATCAATCCTTACGATTCATTAAAACCGTCCGTTGTGTCACTCTACTCGTTTTGTAAGATTTCCCCTACTAATGGCGGTTATTAAGACACTAATTATAATACATAAGGTAGGCATTCGTGTAATGTACCATCCGACCTCATCGTGGTTATGAGAGCAAGTTTTCGATATATTGGAGAGGGATGCCATTCATAAACGTTGTCGGCCTAGGAGGAATGCCCTACATAGGCGCATTACTCAACTGCTATCCTAGCAAGACCACTGAGTTGAAGCTTTTCCATCTATTTCTTTCCATCCTTCTCGGATACGGTCCATTTAATAGTGCGGCACTATTCAGCGAAGGTTGTCTACTGCTACAATGCAGTGGTAATGAAGTCACTTGATTAATGATCTAAATGGCATACGCAGTGACACATTTCCCACGTTGTTTTGCAAACGACACCGTCTTCCCTTCTGAAAGCACTAATGCAGAAAAGACGTTGCTCAAAGAACTCGGCCTTGCCGTGGAAAGCAGAGGACTACAGATAACTGAGATCACGTTAATGACAGGTCAGTGGTTTAACGGCAAAACGCATCCTACACTTGACCACAGCATTTGATCAATTTGAATGAACGGTAAAGAGATTTATGTGAAAAAGTTGGGCGTCTTGGACTGAGTCTATAACTTTCAAAGATACCATCGGCCATCTGATCTGCTATATCTTGCAACATATGACGCAAATTCGAATGAAATTACCACTTATGATCCTGTTCAAATAAATTTGCATTGCAGTCATGGATGTTGAGGTTTTCGACATTCAATGAGACGTGACGTAGAATAATCTTTTAAATGTGTCCCATACATCCATCCGACTCTATTAAACGTTGTAGAGGTGTTTGAATATGTATTTGTTGTCTACAGATGCTTCAGAAATATACTCATCCGTTCTAATTTTGCGGATTCAGGAAAGAGCACACATGATGCGAGATTCTGCCAATTACTTCGTGTAGGTTGCAGTATGTCCTCAACCACTGTTCAATACATTATCACAGTTTGCTCCAGTACAATGGATAACAGACTACTTGTAATTGAACAATCAAACATTATAGAAGTAAAGAGTACTCGGAGAGTACTACATTACACGAAAAGTAAAGATGAAAACAAAATATTCCGAAAAAGAGAATCGCTATGTTGTGAAATTCTCCGCAGGCGAAAAAAATGGGAAGAGATAAATGCATAACATCGACAACATTCAACATCACATTCGCCGCAGATGTGAAACGAACATCTATCATTAAATTAATTTCGAAGCGTGTTGCAAGTATCGAAAAAATTGAGGTCACCGAATGGGGCGGATTCAACCGCAACTAGTGACTCTGATGTCGCATCTCAGTGAAACTCTAAAAGCCAAACAAACTTTGATTTTTTGGCAAAAAGTAGACGGCTTACGACGTTCTCAGGTCATTACCACAAGCAGTTCCTGATCTCTGTAGATTTAGGGAAAGATTGTTTATCTTAGGCTCAATTTCCTTCGAAACACCACTGATTTGTGTGATGGAAATATACTCATCGAATCGCTCAGATATTCTAACAAGTCGAAACACCACTGTCTTTGTTGAAAATACTACAAGCTTGGGACAAAGATTTGAAATAATTATCTACAGTTTTTTTGTAAACCAAACATGAGGTTGTTACAGGTTTCCACCTACTGAAATCAGTGGCAAGCTCATAAAAAGGATACGCATGAAAAGGATATGCTGAAAAAATGTGTTGCCCTTGATGCGATTCTAGGTTGCTGATGTTTTCATTGGAGTAATGAAGGTGTTTGACTGACTGAGTTGTAGACAACGTGATCTTTCCAAGTTCTAAAGAAGGCGAATCCGTCTAATAACGTCTAAAAATAACGATTCTTCGTGAAACGTCAGCTTATCATGTGAGTCTAACAACCTGAATTTGGCTTATAAAGAAAAATTTATGTCTGAAGAATGCTACGATCAATGAGGAATCGGTCTTGCGGGTCAAAATAGCTAAACAGTGAGAACGTGCCGCCAGTTCTCAGCAACGCATTGACTCGGTTCTTCACTCATTACCTATCAAAATGCAAGGTTCGCGGTCAATGGGAAATTAGCAAGACTGTGTTCTTGTTCAACAAGTTAATCTTTACGACATAGACAAATATCGCCAAATCTGCTTACCGTCCATCGTCTATAAACTCTTCACTCGAGTCGTCCTAAACAGGATTGACAGAGCATTGGACAAACGACGGCCATGCCAAGAAGCAGGATCTCGAAAAAGATTTGATATTATTTGTCACACCCACGCGATCACAAGACTCAATGAAGTTTCACGAGACCACAGGAGACTGCTCTGTATTACCTTAATCGATTCGGCGATAGCCTTTGATTCAGTGGAAATAGGGGCAGTCATGGACGCTCTAGACAGCCAGGGCGTACGTATTCAATACTGCTGATCGTGAGCTAATCGACATTCTATAACGATATCACTATTAACGTAAGAGGGGTTCGACAAGACGATACAGTCTCTCCAAAATTACTCATGCCTTCCTCCATAACGTTATGCGAACATTAGAACGGGACGATTTGGGAGGGAAAGTCGACGGGCGACAATTATCTTCGCTTTACTAATGATATCGCCCTCATAACACTAGGCGTCATTTTGGCTGGACGAATGTTAATTGATTTCAACAACGCCTGTGGAAAGATTAGTTTACGACTAAATTTAGCAAAACCATGATAATGAGGAACGGAGGGGGTTTGAGATGCCCCGTTCACACTCAACGAAACGAACATCTCCGAATGTTCCAGTTATGTTTATGTAGTTTGTGATTTGAACATCAAGAACAACCTAGATATGAAGTTAAGCCAAAAGAGGCGAGAGGCTCGGGAAGTGTTTAAGAGGTTCGGGGATGCAGTGGAGAGGACAAAGAATATCTGACTCCTAACTCACCTTTTTGACTCAACGGTTATCCTGCCCTAGCGTATGCAGCAGAAACCTGATCGCTACGTACGCCTGATGAAAGATCACTCGGCATGTGAATGAGCTGTCAAAAGATCGATGGTAGGAGTATCCCGTATCTCGCCAATGAGAAAATGGATCCCAAGTTTCGATCTACGTCAACGATGGAAGATTAAAGACGCCGCCTAAACGTTCGGCTATCGGAAATAAAGTGGGAAGCACACGTAGTGCACTTCAGCCACACCCGATGGAAGAACCGTTACCGTCTGAGTTTAGTGCTGCACAGGAGGATCACCGACCACACAGGTGATATCTAAAGTTTGGGAGTAGAAAAGCGCAGTAGTGTTACAGTATATCGGAGAACAAGGAGCTGACTCAATACCAATCCCAAATGTCTTGTGATAGTCAATGATTACCTCAGTGTTAGCTGGGCAGCGCTAGACTTCAAGGAGGTTCGGCTCGAACAGCGTTTAACGACATCCTCAAAAAAAGCGAAATCCTCAAGCAGCTGTCTAAACAGCACGTAAAATATTCGAAGGTCTTTGTGGAGGATAAATGCAAGGAAATGAGTCCAAGAAGAAGTGGGATCGGCACGATAAATTCTGATGAGCAGTGTAGAATAATAATAACCATGGTAATAATGGTGATAGTAATGATAATAATACTAGTAGTAATCAATCGGAATTCATTCACTTGACCGCTTGTTGCGGTGATATGATCTTGTGATATACCCAATAATGTGGAGTGCTGTGCAAGAACATTTGCTTCAGCAGGGATTACTAATATTATCAAAATCAACAGACACTTTATCTAACACTTGAATGAACCGTCTTCACTGTTTTTTCACTATGAGGATTTCAATGTTTCCAGCATTCAATCGTTTATTCGTTTTCTTCTTGAACGACGTAGAACACTGCTTGAGCGCGATTCCTTGCAATCTCGAGGACAGCCTGACTGTGGCGTTCCATAAGGCGATCATTGCTGACTGACGGAGAATGTTGTGAGTGTGGTACGGCTTTACGCGCGCCACAACGAGCATCACAAAAATTCGGCCATAACGCCACTACAAAAATAGTAATAATAATAGCAGTAGTGGCACTAATGAAATTTCTTAATAACTCTGAAGCATCCCAATCTCAGCAACTATTATTAATTACTGTTATCAACATTAACATTCATAGAGAAATCGTGGAAGTATTCGCATACGGTTCACTCATCACAGATTGACAGAAGAGATTTCTCGTTCTCACTTCAAGTTTTTGTCAGGTATGGCGTCTAAGAAATTAGATGTGTATTGCTATGAAATATTTCCGGAAAGTGCTTTTTAATGAGCTTCCCCAATCTATTACTCTCGCTCTGGCTTATCATTATCATTTCATCACAGTGATATCAGTGTGTAGTATCACAGTTTCATTTTTTTACCAGTCACGTTAATTTCACTTTTGCATCATTCACAGATACATGTGTCCCACCATAAAATGGTGCTGTTGATTTCGATATTTCTCCTTGGAACATCTACGACAGGCGATGGCGAAAGAGTAAGAAAGCTCTAATTTCTCAAAAACTTCTACATTACCAAAGTGAGACAAGGAGTTTTATTTGAGACGGATAGCGTAATGGTAGCCATTTCGCTCAATACCCGTAAGGCTACTCTTCGACGCGGCACTAGTCCAATGAACTCTTTCGAACAATCTTTACAGGATAGCAAATTCGATACCAGGCTTATCTAGAACTAGTTCCTTTTTTGCAATCCAGAAAAGATGGTGAATACTATGAGTGAGATCAGAAATTATCGCGGCACGACGGCCTTAGGATTCCAGAGAGAATGAGATATATCAGCACTGATCAACATTTAGTAGGCCAAAAGTCTTCAAGCAATATTTGGATCTGCACTCGAAAATTGACACTTGTAGGAGACAGATGTGGGAAGGTGAATCAATTGCAGAATGTGCTGGGTTTATGTCAAAATGTTAACTCTTCTCATAAGCTTTGGCACTAGAGCAATAAACGCGAAACTCATTAACCAGAAGTAATCTGACAATGTATTTTGAGCTTTTCATGAGATCTATTATAAGCACTTTTACAGTGCAATACCCGTGTTTGGGCCTTGCGTCCTCATCAGTTGCACGGTGTCTTTCGTGCGAGCCGATCCCTCTTAGGAGAGAATTCCCCTTACATAAAGGAATCGTCGACTTACATGTGACACTACAAGATCTGTCACTGGGCACTTAGTGGTATGTTAACACTACAGTGTATAAAGTGGAATGTTCACGTTACAGGCGCGGTGTAACATGTTCGTCGACGATTCCCTTACGTAAAAGGGTTTTCTCCTAAGAAGAGACCAAGACGAGAGGCACCGTGCAACTGGCGAGGCTATAATGCCGAAAAATGTGTCGTGAGCTGC